>PVJL010004258.1:0-134266 GCA_004026885.1 Lyroderma lyra
CTCACAGTGTCATCCGGCACTTTCCGAAGCGAATCCCACCCCCCTTGTTGGCTCCAAAGTGGGAATGGGGAGGAGACGGTGCCAACCGCAGGTCGCGTGCATCTCAGCGCGTGCGTGTCCCTTTCGAGTTCGTTCTGAAAGACACTTCTCTGCCTTGTGGACTTCACGAAGCCGATCGCGGAATTCCCCGGAACGCGCAGGTGGGTAGGGCGGCCGGCAGAACAGCCCCGGCTGCATCGGGAAGTGCGGGATTTCTGCTTGTCCGCGTGGCTTCACTGTGTGACGGCCCCAATTAGGGGACAGCGCCAAAGCGCAGGCCGGCGTGCCCTGCGACCGCACCCGCCAAATGGCAGCCGCGGGGCACGTGACAGGCGAAGTGAGGGGTCGTCGTTTACAACCCACGGCTTTACAGGTTAGTCCCCGCGGCCGTGGCCGCCACGGTGGGTGGCAGTGCCAGCGCGTTGCTGTGGGAACTCTGGACGTGCGAGCCCCCCGCCCCCCGGGCTGTCCCACGCCAGCGGGACCCTCCGCGCAGTGTGACACCGGAACGTCCGACTGCTCACAGGGCGAAGCTCGCCCCGAGCGCTCCTGCCTGACGGTTTTCCGAAACCCGGGGGACGGGCGTCAGCACTTCGGCCCCTACAAACTGAAGGGACGGGGGTATTGTTAGCCCTGAGGAGGGACGAGCTCCGTTGGGGTGACGGTAAGAGGCTGCCCCTCCCCCACTGCTGTAACCACAGGCCGGAGTCTGCGGGTCACGTGGCACCGAGACCCCGGGCGGCCCGGCGGGCAGCCGGGACAGATGTCAGCTGAGGCCAGGACGAGGGTCCCTTGGGTAGAAGAGGGGCGACAACCCGCATCTCTCCAGCTGCACGTCTTACTGGTCGTGGGTCCTTGGCGGCACCCTTCACCTGGCTGAGCCTCAGTTGTCACACGCCTCGACCAAAGCCAAAGCCCAAGAAATGGTGGTTACTGCAGGAGTAAGTCAGTGAAGACATTGGAGCCTGCACCCAAAGGCACCCACAAACCAAGAGGCCACGAGTGGGGCCCCCACAGAAAGGCCTGGAGTCCTGGGCCAGCACCCGCAAGAGGAGGGGGAGCCCCTCTTTCGTGCTGCCATGCCCTGGGCACCTGCTATCACTCCTGCCTGGTTTGGGGTGCTCACCCCCTCATACCGGGGCCGCAGTGGTCTCCGGGCCGCTTCCAAGCACCCCCACCCCATTCCTTCTCCCAAAGCCGCCAGAAGCTGCGCCCCACAATGGAGCCCGGACGGAGTTGCCGGTCCGCTAAGAAGCCTTCGATGCCGACTTGGCGCCACCCAGTCTCCTTGGCACGGCCCACAGGCCTTCCGCGACCCGGCGAGGCCCTCCTCCCGTCGCCTGCCTCACCGAACGTGGGAGAGTTCTGGAAGCCACAGAAAGGCAAGCTTTACGTTGTGGCCCCCCAGCTGACAAAATACCTGCTTGCAAGCGGAGACACCGCATTCACCTGTGACTGCGCTGTCACCTGGGGAGTTTATAAAATCCTCTGACACCCGGGAAAGGAGCCCCCACGCTGCTGCTGGGGTGCACGCTGGTACGACCGCTGTGGAGGACGGGCGGGGGCTCCTCACGAGATTAAGAAGAGAATTGGGACCCAGCAGGCCCTCTTCTGGGTATCTGCCCCCCAAACCGGAAAACCTTAGTCCGCAGAGATATGTGCACCCCCATGCGCACCGCAGCCCTGTTCATGGTGGCCAAGTCCCAGACACAGCCGAAGTGGCTAAGGACGCTGTGGAACATCTACACGGTGGCACGTGGCCGTAGGAAAAGACGAAACGGGGCCACTTACAACAACACGGATGGCCCTTGTGACCGTCACGCAAAGCGAAATAAGCCCGACAGACAGAAAAGCCCCGGGGACCCTGTGACCTCACTCACATGTGGAACACAAAGCTGACAGCAACAGAGAAGCCAAAACTCACGGACACGATCGCTGTTTAGTGGTGAGTGGTGACCCGTGGGCTTGGGGGAGGGGGTGGGAGAGGGGACGGGGTCTCAAACACACGGTGACGGCGGGAGCACTGACGCGGGTGGTGAACACGTAACCACACGGACGATGAATTAGAATTGGACATCTGGAACCTGGGTACCTTTACTAACCAATGTCACCCCAGTAAATTTAACAATGGAAAAACCCCTACGCCACCACCCAGGCCAGTTCTGTCCGTCCCTGGGTTGGGGTCCAGGCAGCTGCTGGTTCTGACATGCGGTCAGGTAGTGTGGGTCACAGCTACAAGCTCGTCATCTTCTTGTTTGGGGTCCAAATAAGTCAGCCTCCAATTCTGCGATCGCCGTCCACTCTGGGAGCACACCGAGGGGTCCCCGAAATCGGCGGTCAGGGGGACGAAGACACGTGGCTCCTTCCGGGAGTGGGGGGCCAGCCCAGCCTCCCGCAGGGCCCGTGGCGGCCCAGAAACCCTCCTGAATGTCAGCGAGCATGAGTCCTGGTGGCCTGGGCAGCGCTCTGTGAACAGCCTGGTCCCATCGGCGGGGAGGGAGGAAGTGACTCAGGGTTGTCCTCTCTCCCACAACAGGACCAGGCTGTGACCTTTTGCGAAAGGACAGGTAAAAATAGCAGCAGCACTTTAGGAAGAACATGGAATTTTTAGATTCTGAGCAGTCTGATTATATAACAGGGCAAGTGACCCAGGGCAGGGCAGGCGGCGAGTCCCCGTCGTCGTGTGTGTGTCCTCGGTTAGTGCCCTGTGGGACTCTCCTCTCTTAATTTCCGCCAGGGCCCCGGGAGGTTGGCGTTGTCCCCTCCGTTTTACACGTGAGGAGCTGCCAAGGAGACGTGGCAGAGAGGGGTGCCCCGGCTGGCCAGCGGCAGAGCGGGGGTGCCCGCACAGGGAGGCGCACCGTGTGCCTTTGCTCGCTGGCTGCCGGCGGGCCCGGGCGACCGCTCAGGCCCTGGCTTCCCTCCCGGCTCAGCCCCGACGCTGACGCTGAGGTGGGGCCGGGCGTGACGTCTTCTGGGAGCCAGCACGCGGCTTGGCCGCACTCTGGTGTCCCTGTAGAGATGTCACCCTCTCTGGCAAACCCACGAATGTGATTTCAGTAACGATAATTAATTTTGGTTGCAGAGACTTGCGGTTTCTCCGTCCCCCCTCTCTGTGTGCGTGTTTATCAATGAAACTGGGGGATGTTTTCTGAACGTTACAATTTGGGGAATGTTTTCCAACACTAACAGCCAAGTCTCTGGGTACCAACTGGGCGTCCTACAGTTTAACACAGTTCTGGTCCCGTCTACCCAGAATTAGCCTCAGACGCCACAGGGTCACCCCGTTTCCCGTTTAGAGACAAAAAGGGCAGCTCGCGGCCGCGGGCGTTCAGTTTTGCCTAAACGCGCTCTCTGAGCCGGGGCACATCTGACTGGTTTTCAACGTGAAAATAAACTGTAAAAACTGTTCTTGGAGGTATTTCTAAATAGGACTTGTCTCTAATCCTAAGGAAGCAGAAATGTATATGATGATTTTTTAAATAACTTTTTTCAGACGTAGGAACGCCACGTTTTCTAGGGGTTGACATTTTCAGCCATTGAGAATTACTACATTTCGTGAATGGAAATGCCAGGACTGAAACCAGAAGGCTACCCATGGAGCGGTGTCATATGTTTCCAAAAACTATCGATCGACTGGAGCGATGCAAAAATAATAATAGAGCGAGACACCGCGGGGCAGATCCCGGGGGTACCGCTCGGCCTGTGGTCCGCGCGTCACCTCAGGCAGCGCTGCAGGCCAGTATTCTCGGGGCCGGGCTTTGTAACCCAACCAGAAATGGGTTAAAACTTCGGTCCCACAACACTGCCCCCACTTCAAATGCCAGGTGCAAGTCTCAGGGGAGGCCACCCATACTTCTGACCGATGGGCTGCAAATCGGGGCTCCCCAGACTCATTCCTCCGGCTGGATGAGCTGTTAGAACGGTCCCAGAACTCGGGAAGACATGGCCTCCCGTCCACGAGTTTAGGATGAAGGAGACACGTGAGCAGCTGCATGGGGAGGTGCGCAGGGCGGCGTCTGGGGGTCCCAAGGGCTGCAGCTTCCGCCCCAGTGGAGAGGGGTGCACCACGCCCCCAGCCCACGTCTGTGCTCGCCCACTCTGCATGGAACCTTGTTGTTCAAGAGTGTTTGCAGAGCCTAAGCTCCAGCCCACGACCTTTAAAGCCCGCCAGGGCGGGTTGGGGCCCTCTGTGACTTTCTCCCGCTCGTCCCCCGCGCATGTCTTCACTGCAGCTGGGGAACATCCTTCACTTGTGAGGATGCCTGTGATTAGATGGGGCTAATCTGCAAAATCCAGGATACTCTTCCAACCTGAAGGTCCTTAAGGTTATCTGCAAAGAAATCACATTCCAGGGAGGTAAATTTTGTTTTTTGGGGGGTGCATGATTTTGCCTACCTCGAAAGTGTTTATTTGATTTAGGTGGTGGGTGCTGAAGAGAGTTTCTTGAGAACTTTGATTGAGCCTCTTCCGGAACCAGAAGAGTGTCCTCGCGAGGTCTCCAGCCTCCGACTCCTGCTGTCGGAGAGATTCAGCGATCCCCATTTCTTGGAGAACACCTCTGTATTTCAGTGAGCTCTCCAAGACGTTATGACCCTCCCCGCTGGGCTTTCACACAGAGCCTCAACATGGTTATTTTATTCCTAGAACTCACCGTTTTTCCATAGTCAACTAGAATGTTTATTTTCTTTCTGAGAGGCCTTTTGGAGAGGGCTCAGATCATACATTTCCCCCCAGTTCTCCAGAGGGAAAAAGAAATCTCCAGGAGAGAGGCGCTTTCTCACTCACTCGCTACTTGGTGTCCTAGACTTCGGAATTTTCATACAGCCCTGGCCTCCTGATTTCTCTATAAGAACATTCTTTTAACAGAGCTGTTTGTACCATTTCCTTGCACCTGCACTTATGTTACCGTATAACCACAGGTTCTAAGGAATACCCGAGAGTATATGTGTCTCTCTCTGTTTGCTGAATTCTCGTGTGGTCGATGCAATTCAGCCATTGAGACACTGAAATAACTGAACTTCAAACAGCTGAGTTAATAAATACATTGATAATCTGATCGGTATTTTGGTTGTGTGATATTCAGATGCTTTAAGATGTGACATTAAAAAAGATATCCCATGTTTATTGGTTTATTAATAGTTAATTAATAAAACCTGAATTTTAGTTTTGGTTTCTGGTCATGAGATAAATTCACCCATGCTACTGTCTTTCTTTTACATTTGAGAAAAAGTTAATGGAGTTTTTCAATAGGGAAGTGTTTAAAATAAAATGCCAAGTGAAAAAAAATGCAAAATAACTCATATGATGATTTTTTTAAAATATGTGTATTTCACAATATAATTTTTCTATGAACATAACAATTAAAAATATAAAACCCTCCTCTGACACACACATTGTAAATGCACAAAAATAGGCTACAACTTCTATCTTAACCAAAATCTGCTATTTGGCTTTGTCAAGGGCCACATCATTAAATGCCAGCACTTGTGTCATTTCTGACATCCCCGTTTTTGTGCCTGAGGGATGAGCATGTGTGTGCCCAGGTTATTACACTTGGCATAGGTGATGACGCCGCAGAACACCACAGTAAGGTGGATCAGACACCTTGCAGAGTCTAATGTCTGAACAGTCAAATAGAGGTAAGCATTCCTGCGGTAACTCAAGGTGAGACGTCTTCTTATGTGCTTCATACATTGAAATTCCATGATCAATTGATGCATAAATAAATATTTCAAAGGCAAAATACTGTATTACTAATAATTCCTTTGGAAACTCTTAATTTTATGTACAAAGAACAATTGTTAAAAGCTTTCCAATGAACTAAACTGACGTGCCTTGAGAGTGAATTACAGTAAGTCCCCCCCCAACACACACAGCGTCTGTGACCTCAAGCACAGTGGCGTGCTGTGGAAGGAACCTACTTTACCGCAGGCTAATTGGCACACAGTAGACTCTCCGTTAACCGGAGCTCAAGCAACTGGCACTTTCAAGCAACCCCCCCAAAAAACGAAAGAAATGACACCGCATTTATCTGCGTAGGTGACGGTTCACTGAGAACACCCTCACATTTTCCTGCCCTCCTGGGTAACGGAGAGCCTACTATAGCAAGAGTTACGTCCCTACGGCATCTCATCAGCATTAAACGAAACATTATTGAATGAAACAATATTTATTATTCGGGGCCCTGCTGTACTGGAGCTGAGAGGAAGCTAAAGAGATGTGACAGCTGGATGCAGTGTGTGACCCTGTGTTGCATCCTGGGTGGGGGGAATGCCGTGAGAGACATTATCGGGACAACTTGCAAAGTTCGTTCCCCTCTTGTGTTTAGTCTCCTCGTCCGCGGCTGTTGACTTTTTCTTTGTTGGAACCTCCCAGGTGACTGTGATTCCTCATTGGAGACGTGCTAATCACACATGGGTTCATCACGGAGGAAAAACGTGAGGCTGAGCGACTGCTCGCAGGAGAGGACTTTGGGGACGGCAGGATGGCCATAACACTCGAAAGCACGGATCCGGCGCTCGGCGGGGACGTGCAGCAGGTCCCCACTGTTCCTGCCTGTCAGCAGTTACCCGTAGGGGACGCTAGGAAGGCAAGGACGTGTCGCAAAGTCTCTTGGCTTTTTATTCTGGTTTTTGCCTACTCAGAGACTCTTGAGTCATCAGATTTCCTGTATTACTGACTTATACCACACAAGGCATTCATCCTTGGGTGGCGGAGAGCCAAGACGTTCTTCGAAAGTGCCTGGGAGGACAGCAGAGCGGCTCCCTCGGCTTGGGCGCGGGGCTGCTGCTGGCCCTGGCATCACTGTGCTGGGCCTGCACGCCGCACCTGACCCCTGGCCTGCACCTGAGCCACACCTGACCCCCGGCCTGCACCTGAGCCGCACCTGACCCCCGGCCTGCACCTGAGCCACACCTGACCCCCGGCCTGCACCTGAGCCGCACCTGACCCCTGGGCCGAGGTCCTACCGAGGCGCCCAGGACACGGAGCAGCCCGCTTGCTGGGTGTGCCAGCTTCTCCTGCGTCTGTGTTTCCGCAGAGCTTCCCCCTAAAGCACTGGCCTTTCAAAGCGGTGTGCGGGGGACTCCGGGCCAGAACGTTGTCATCCTGCTCCTCTACCTGGGTGTGCCTCTGTCTTCATTGTCCTGTCCACAGATCTTTCATTGACCTCTTCTAAACACGACGCCGTTTTGTCCGTGCCGTGGCATGGCACCCAACGGATGAGTTCGAGGGCGGCACCTCCACATGGCAGCAAACATCAGCTCCGGCTCCGGCATTGTCTTGTTATATATGTTACGTCGGAAGAAAAAGAGGCCCCTCACTGGAACTGTATTTGTTAAAAAAAAAATGGTTTGAGCGATTTCTAAGACAGCGCGGATTCCTCCAAAGCGATGACGAGCACATAGACGCCACCTGATCCTCGACAGCCTGTGTGTGCGCAGATGACGGTTGGGTGCAGGTTCTGAGCTGGCGGTAAATTTGGGCTGAGCACGGTCAGGACTGTCCTACTATAATCATAACTTCGACTTCTGGGGGTGTTGAGTGTGGCTGGGGTGCAGTCAGCTGACCCCCGTGGTGGTCAGACACGCACTTTGGCCCCCAGCACCAAGCTCATCCAGGAGAGACCAGGCTAGCCGACACCTGCCGGTCAGTTCCTACCTGGGCAGGTAGGTCCCAGGGGGCCACACCGGGTTCTCGGAGAGTGCCCAGTGCTCACCCCTCTGTGTTTTACTGAGACCAGCCTTCTGCTAGACCAAGGGACGCTGAGCTGTGAGCCGAGCGGTGGGTATAACATGCAGAGGTGCAAAGGCAGGGCAGGGCGCCGGGGAGGCCCAGGTGAACTGCGGGACCGCTGAGAGCCAGAGAGCTCCACGGACTATCCGGGTGCCCAAGGCCGAGAGCGGTTGTGCCCAGAGCGTCAGCGCTTAGAGGCCACAACAGTTGGAAATGTATCAAAGTGTGCAAATGTTAAGTGCTATAAATAAAGGACAACCAGGCCACCTAACAGTGCCTGTTTGCTGGGGAGGGTGTCAAGGGAAGGCGGCTATTCCTTTGCATTGGGAGGTCACAGAGGGCATCTCTGAAGAGGTGACACTGAACCTGAAACTGTTAGGTGACAGGAAGGAACCTCCCACACAAAGATTTTGGGGAGAGGCAGAGGAAATCATGAGGACAAAGACATGAAGGCTGATCAGCTTGGGGTACAGGGCGCGAGAAGGATCCGACAGGAAGTGACGTCAGAGAGCGAGGCGGATGTTGGGTCAAGTTGGGGCGTGCTCTGACAGAAGCAGTGAAGGAGGAGCCAAGCCCTGAGGGGTCCCCCCAGCTCTGCTGCTCTCCTCAGCAGCAGAGCTCCCTCTGTGACCTGGGATTTTCCACCCGGTTTCGTAACGTGGCACCCGCTCGGGAAGCACTGTCCGTGTCGGCGAGCCCGCTGGCCCCGTGCCCGCGTCTTTCCTGGCACGTTGACGGCTGGATCATGAAAAGACCCACAGGGACAGCGATGAAACGAGCACGGCCACCCCGGGCAGCACTCCCGAGCCGGGCCTGACGGGGCTCGCACGCGGCACGTCCTCCGAGCGAACGCAGGCGACCCGCAGAGAGGGCTGCTTTTTGGTTTGGCGTCTGTTTGTCTTGCAGCAGCTCTGTGCTGGCAAAGAAGGAAGCGCGACCTGCAAAATAAGGCGTTTATTTTGAGAAAGGCTCCTGTCGTGGTTGCTATCGTCGTTCTTTCCTCATTCCGCCATTCACAACCACACACAGGCGCACGGCTGTCAAAACCGTAGGTGGCTTCCTCTTTCCGGGGGCTGGACACTTTTCCTGTAAACTGCACTGAAAGCGCTCTGTTACCTTCCAAGGTCGCAGCTGTGCGACCCTCCGTAAGTTCCCACTGCAGCGCGCTCTGTTTCGGGTGCCCCTCCTGGAGCCCGGGAACCGCGTTCATTCTGGCTACTTGTACGGTGCACCCCAACACACAGGCATGTTCCAAAGGGCCGGGTGACAGTTCCTGGGTCACGTGGCGCCTCCACAGTCATGTACGTTAGCTCAGAAGGACTTCCCGGACTCAGAGACTGCCGCCTGCCACCTGAAGTTGTCTGAGAAGCCACACATTCCATTACTGTCCTCTCCTTTTAAAAGCAGTTGGTCCTGACAGGTATGACGTGTGGCCTCCAAGAAAGAAACAGCACCTGCTGGTTGAAGGGTCTGGTGCTATTGCACGATGTGTTCTACACCCCATCCCCTGGGTCTCCCCTCTCTTTAGCCTGGTATGATGAGCACGTCACTGATTATGTCAATCCAGTGCAAGTCACCAACTGTGTAAAAAAGATCAACCCCAAAACATGACAAACAAAAGTTCTTGTAGTTGCTGGAGTGGAATTTCTTCCTCTGCTCTGCCTCTCTAGCAACAAGAAAGAACTGAGGAAAGCTTGCTGAAATGATCCGCTTCAGGTTTTTGCGGGGTGCAGATTGGCAGGAAGCAGCACCCCAGTCTTAGTGTTCTGTGCGGACTTCCATCCCTGACCCCGCACGTGGCCCACTATTGACAGGCCCTCCCTGGGTACTGGTCATTCACCCTCAGGGGCCCATGCATGGCTTGGATACCTGCACACTAAGAAGGTCTTTCAGAGTCTCAGAACAGGAGCCCAGGTCATTCAGTAACGGTGGCTTTTCTACTCGTAGAAGAATTAATGTGTTGCATTATAGTAGAGGTAACATTTGGACAAGCTGAGTCAAAAGTTAGCCCCATAGCTCAGGGGCTGGGTTCCTACAGATGGGGTCCTTTGTTCCGTGGACTCTTATTAATCTCTTGGAGTGTGTGGGGTACAGGCACAACCGGCGATGAGTAGCTCCCACACCTCAGGCGGGGTGATGACATCACCAAGGGCAAAACATTGCAATGGTGACACATGTGACCCGGGAGCCAGGCTCCCACGTGGGGACCCTGACTCCTCTGATCTGTGTGACTTAGCTCCTCTGGGATCGAGTTTGCCCAGGTATAGGATGGATCACCATAGGGCCAACTTCGTGGGGACGTGGCAGGGGCAGAGCACTTTGAACACTGCCGGCCCTGTCATGTGCTCAGGGCGTTAGCTCGTCTTAGTAGACGTGCTCTTATACAATTAATGGAAAAGGCTTTGGCGGGGCCGCTCCTTTGGCCCAGTTGCTAAAATATGTCTTGAAAGACGAACGTGGGAGCCGCTGCACTTCTCTGACTTTGTCTAATCACAAACAAATACCACATGTTAGATGTTTTTATTTTTTTGAGTAGCACCTAATCCAATATGTACATCTTTATCTCTTTGTTATTCCCAGTGACAAGTAATGTCTATTGGCTCTTAGCTTCTCAGTTACCCTGTATCTTTCTCCTAGCGCCAGGGCACGGAGCTTGAAAACTACATTTCCCAGACTGCTTTGCCTACTGCTTCCTGTTTGTTTCTGCCAATGGGAGGCTCTGGCAGGAGATTAGAAGGTGGGAGGAAAGGTGAAGCAAGCTCTTCCCCTCCAACTCCTGGGGTGTTCCCTTCTCTGCTGGCTTCTCCACAGAGCTGCTTAAGTGTCTTCATGGCATGACAACAGGCTTCCCTCAAAGTTATCAATCCAAGAGACCAAAGAGGAAGCTGCAGTGCCTTTTATGTCCTACCCTTGGAAGAGTCACATCAGTACTTCACTCGTATTCTATTGGCTACACAGGGCCAGCCCCGGCTCATTGTGCAAAGTGACTGCACACGGGCATGTAGACCCGGAGTCAAGGGTGACTTGGGGGCAGCTCGGAGGCTGGCTGCCGTATGCATGGTGACAGTGATGCATGCCTAACCTGAGTGGCGATAAGGAATGGAGAATTCTCTTCTTCAGAAAGGGAGCAGGGAAGTTATTGATTTCAGGAGCTCCTTGAAGGAGAAGCAGGAAGTAAGGGGAGGAATATTGGTGTTGCAGCTTTCCCTGTAGCTTATGAAAAAACAGAACAAGCTAGACAGGTTGAGTAAGTTGTACTGAAAAGGGTACACCAAGGATAATCGATCCTTTTCTGTCCCCACCCCCTTGCTTTAGCTATCATTCCTTCACCCCCTCATTGTCATTGCCCTGGGCACATCTATTCCTTTGTTTCTAACCACTGGAAGGTACTCCCCAGCATGTATGCAATGATTTTACGCTGCCACTGCCCCAGGGATAAACTCCCAGGCTGCCAGGGATGCGTTTCTGAGGGAGAAGAGGCGTCAGCATGAAGCAGCCAGACAAGGGCTGGCATCAGCACTACCGTTCTGTATTCTTTCAAACTTAGAGCAAACAACTGCAGACGGGAGAGGCGGGAGGGGCTGGGAATGTGCTTCATTCCACAGGCACCTGTGCTGGGCACGGTGCAAAGCATTATGGGAGATTCAGGGAGTAATGAGACATTGTCCCTGACCTCAGAGAACTCGTTGTTTAAAGACAAAACCGATCCGCAGACAACTAATTCTCATACAAAATTAACTAGAGGACCTAGAGACGCACAGCCCAATGATTACGACGCGAGGGTCAGAGAAGGATTCAGGGCAGGTGAAGCCTGGACAGGTCTCTAAGAAAGAGGTGGAGCTCCCCAGGTGGGGGGCAGTCCGTGGGTGGAAGTACAAGGTATTGGAGCCCCAAAGAACTAAGTGAGTGAAGGTGTGAGAGAGGCCAGAGGGTGTGTCCGTTCAAGGAGGGGCAAGGGACTCCAGGTGGCTGCAGAGGGTGGCAGGGGTGGGGGATGGGGGTTGCGGAGAAGTCTGGCGAGACGAGATGCGACTACACTCTGTTGAGTGCATCACTCAGCCATGATTCCCACCCATGCAGAAAGGAGAGGATTAATACAGGAGACACCAAGACCAAAATGCCTACTGCTGGCCGAAGACCCCCCTCCTTATTTCTCCCCTTTGGGTCACCCACAGTCGCTCATCTTCCCACAGCCAGTAAGTTCTGGTGACTTTTAGAGTCGAGTCCATCACATCCTTTGTATGGTGTCCACCGTATCCACCGAGCGTCCGCCCTGGGCCCAGCACTGACCCAGGAGCGCGGTGGCGGATCGGGTCAGCAGCGAGGGGCCAGGAGGCTGGACAAAGGAAGAAGCGTGTCTTTTAGGCGACCAGAGATTCAAGTGTGCGTGTAAACCAAGGGGACCGAGCAGTTGGAGAATGAAACAAAGTGACAAAAGCGATGCAGGGGATAAGAGGTGAAGGTCCAGGAGTGAATCAGCGGTCAAGGCCCCGAGGGCAGAGCGTGTGCGTGTGTGCGTCTTAGGATGCGCGTATGTATGAATTAAAGAACATGTATTCAAGAATATCTGCGGAAGTGGGGACCCATGAGCGGAAGTGGGGACCCATGAGTACATTTCGCCTTGAATTTATAGCAGTTCCTGAAAGCAGAGATCTGGGCAGAACCATTTTTCTCTGTAAAAGCACCGCGGGCTGTTCTGGAAACATGTACGACAAACGCTGGCGACAGAGCAGGTGAGGATGTTGGCCCCTCATTACACTCAAAGGAGAAGGAAGACAGGGACAAGGGAGGGCGGCCCGGAGCTCTGCGACGGCAGGAGGCGTGCGTGGTGCCGGACCACCCTCCCTCCCGCGCTGAGTAAATAGGAAGCCCCCGGGGGCCTGCCGCCACGCAGGCTGCAGTGCCACCGCGCTGGCCTTGGCCTTGATGGACTTGCTCCCCCGTGCGCCCTGATGCTCTTCATCCCCGTCAAAGTCACCGATGCTGAGGAATTCGTGTTTGGCCGGAGTTAAATGAACCACTTCGTCTGGGATTGCTGTCCCTGCCTGTGGGATGCCGACACAATTCACCCGGTTTCAGGCGAGAGCTTGAGGAAGCCGCCAGAGAACGATGAGGGGGTCCCAGAGCCATTTTTCACTGTCACGCCCCAAAGCTCAGCAGACCCCTCTGAGGACCAGGCCGAGCAGCTGTGGGGATCTGGCAACTTGGGCCGTCCGTCAGGCTGGGGCGCATGCCCCCTGCCCGCGCCTGCTTGGTCTAGCTCGGTGCAAACGAAGCAATCTGCGACTTGATGAACCCCGACGGGCAAGTCAGCCCTTTTCTCAAGGCTCCTCTTCCGCAGGGTCCGACGATTTCGAGCAGTTTCTCCTGGGGGAGGACCGTGCCTACCCGCGACCCGCCTGGCGTGTTCGTTCCTGTGGTTCTCTGCCCGCCCTCCCGCACCCCCATACCCAGCCAGGCGTTGGGTGGAGCGGGCCTGCCGCCCTCGTGCAGGCTGCAAATGCCACCAGCATTAAGCACCAGTCCAGCGCGTGATTGGTCCTGGCGGTAAGGTACGTCGTTAATATTAGCTGCTGTGATTTATCAAGAGACTATAACTAGCCGGTGACACGTTTCATGAATGTACCATCAGACCATCTATCACGGTGGCAGTGAACTTTTCATATCCAAGCAGGCCCGTGACGGCTACGGGACCGGGGAGCCCGCATGCCTGTTACATCACCGGGGGAAGGAAGCGAGTGAGGCTCCTGCAGCCCAAAGTGGGGGAGCATAACGGAAAGGTTCCGGGCGGCACACCGCAGATCACCCACGCAGCATTCTGTGCTCCCTAATTTCTCTTCTGTCCCCCACATGGGCGGCTGACAGGAAGCTGCCCCTGCCCGCAACGCACCCACAGGAGGGCCTTTCGCGGACCCCAGTAAGCACACCGCCTGAACCCCAGGGCTCTCTGGGTATCTGCAGTGCATCCCTCAGCTAAAATTAGGGTTTGCGTGACCTGTCCCTTTGCAGCTGTCGCAGACTACCGCTAGCTGGGAGGCTACGCAATGCACCTGTGTTACCTGGCAGTCAGCTCTGGAGCTGGGGTGCCCGGCGCGGGGTGCCCCAGGCGGAAATGCCAAGGCGGCGCTCCTTCCCGAAGACTCTAGGGAAGGAGCCGTTTCCCGTCTTCTCGGGCTCGCAGAGGCTGCCGGGATTCCGCGGCCGCTGGGCCCTCCCCGCCCTCTTCAGAGCCAAGGAAGGCCAGTCCTGCTCACCGACCTCCCCGGCTCCCTTTCCCACCTCTGAGGACCCTTGTGGTCATATGGGGGCCCCAGCGGCAGGCGGGACAATCACCCTTCTAGTTGAAGGTCAGCCCATTAGCAACCTCGTGCCATCTGCAGCCGCGTAACTCGCCTATTCAAGGTTCCGGGGGGGTAGGACAGGGCATCTTGGTGAGGCCGCCACTGGCCTATCACAGGATTTACTTTCTTGGTGTTTTTTTCCTTTTTTTTAGCTTGAGCATCTCTCTCGGGGCTCAAAATAGTAACAGAACAGGCAAGGTGAAGTCTGCAAACAGGTTCCTGAGACAGATCAATGCTCAAACTTCAGCTCTGCCCCTTACCGCCTGCTGATGTGGGGCACGTTACTGACTCTCTAAACCAGTTTCCCATCTGTGACATGGAGGTGACATACTGTCTGCCCCACGGAAATGAGTACAGGGAACGGGATGATGGTCACAAAGCTTTAGCGTAGTACCTAACATGTAGTAAGTGCTCAATAAAAGCAAGTGAATTTTTTTTTTAATTAAGCAGTGTGTTGAAGGGTGCAGAGAGAGGAGACAGTATCATCCGCACCTCGGCACGTGGAACCCCTGCAAGTGCTTTGACCCCTCCCCTGGTCCCCCTGGGCCAGGAAAAGAGAAGTTCAGCTGCCATCTCCCCGCCCTGCCTGGAAGCCGTGACTTCCTTTCCTCCGCTCACTCTCCCCTGCAGACGGGCCAGGGGATCGCAGCCTCCGTACTGACCCAGGGAGCCACTGCGGCCGGCTGGCCCTGAGGGAAGCGCCCCGGACTGCAGTGGTGGGACAGGTGCAGGGACCCCGGCTGAGCCCCATCTTAGCCCAGCCACACTCACACACCCAGCACCTCGCCCTCCCCCCCAGAACCCCTACTCTCGCCTCAGGGAGCTCGTGGATTACAATAGCAAGTGAGAGGCAGGGCTGGCACACTGTGCTGCCCCGGGGAAGGGAACCCCAAGTTTACCTGGAAGTTTCCCTCCATCATGGCCCTAGAGGGGCTCAGTGAGCACAGTGCAAGTGCCCGGAAAGGCCGGCCTTCCAGAAAAACCGCCAGGTTTGAGAACACCAAAGGTGTTAACAGTGTTGAAGAGGATGCTGGGAAACAGCTCTGCACTCGGGGGGCGGGGAGGGCGGCAGGAATGCTACCTCACCCCTTTTCTCAGATTAAAAGCACACGGACGTTTGGAAACCCAGCACACACACATGACTTTCTGACGAGCAGTCCAACTTGGAGGAATCTGTCTTTGAGGAAATAAAACTACTAGTACAGAGCGCGGTTTGAACAGTATTTGTAGGACACTGAATGCCCATCCATCAATGGGTGAAAAATTAAATAAACCGTAACGTGGCCAACCTGATAAATAGTGGGTAACTATGTAAAAGGTGGAGTAATTTGTTGAGCTATTGATCTGGAAGGATTTGGTGGAAGAGACGCACAATAATTTCTGAGAAAACCCGCTGTCCGCTGAGTGTTTGTTTGCTGTGGGCCCGGGGGGAGGTGGAGCTCGGCACGTGGGTCTGTCACCCGGGGTAACGCGGGGCGGGCTCCTCTGTTTCCCCGCTGTGTACCCCGGCACGGTTGTGCTGGCTACGACACACACATCCTTTAAATTTTGGGGGGTAGTTAGTACGAGCGGGAGGCAGAGAGCCGTGGAGGGAGTCTGGGAGGAATCGAGTTGGAGCTGCAGCTCCAGATGAGGGGGCGCAGGCCGTGCAGGCAGGGGCCCGGCGCGGGGGTGGGGGCGCCCCGTGTGTGCAGCCGCTGTGCAGACCCTCACTTACTTCAAGGCCTTGATCGTGCCCTCTGAGCAGGCCAGAGCCAGGTGTGTCCCAGGAGGGATTTCGGCTGCTGGACCGCAAAGAAAACCTGTCCGGGGAGTATGTAAGGTCACAGCGAGCCCCCTCCTGGGGCCATTTGCGGAGAGAGCCAGGACCGAGGCCGTGTGGCGGCCGGGGAAGAGCCAGGACCGAGGCCGTGTGGCGGCCGGGGAAGAGCCAGGACCGAGGCCGTGTGGCGGCCGGGGAAGAGCCAGGACCGAGGCCGTGTGGCGGCCGGGGAAGCCACAGCAGCAGCAGCTAGCGGCAGGGAAGTGACTAGAACGTGAAGGCGCTTCGCCTGCGGGTTCTCACTTGATGCAGTACAACCGGATGAGTTAGGGAGGGTTACCCCCACGTCGCAGAGCAGGAAACTGAGGTGCAGAGGGGTTGCGTGACCGGCCCGTGGTTCTGCAGCTGGTAACAGAGGCCATCTGGTCCCCGAGTGCGTTCAGGGACAGGATCTGGGGGGGATGCCACACCCCTGCTCCCCTCGTGGGGCTGGAAAGGGGAAACTGCCCTCCTGGGACGGGGCACGGGGTCTTCAGTCCTGACGTCCGCAGGCTGCTCGCCCCGACATGCAAACAGGGCTCCGGGGCGATGCCCCTTTTCTCCTCGGGATTACAGCAGAGCATTCCAGGGAGCCCTGACGCCCTGGCCCGGGAAATGCAGCGATTCCCGCGGAGGGCCTCCTCACGGCCGCTCCCTCCCCCTCCCCCCACCCCCGTACCCCACTTCCTTACATTTAACGCCTGGGGGGGGGGCGGGGAGGGGAGAGGAGCACTGATTGCCTCCGGTAGGTGTTGGGGAGGGGGCAGTGGCGGCAGGGTAGTGAACCTGCCCTCCAGTGCCAGGGGACAGGGGTGTAGACTGTGCCGGAGAGTGGACCCCTGGGACCCCCAGAGCCCAGTGGGGCGCTGCCGCGGCACAGAGCCTGTGTGTCTTGGGCCGTGGGTGATGGAGGCAGCGCTGCTGGGCCTGGAGGGAGTTTCAGGAGACCCGGGAAGAGGCTCCATCTCCGCCTGGTCCATCGACCTGCCCAGCCCCAGGGGGCCGCGACGCCTGTGGCCCTGGCCCTCGAGGCTCAGGCTGGAGGGAAAGGACCTCCGGATCCTGACAGGAGAATGTACCTGGCGGTCCCAGGGCTCATTCGATTCCCTGGGTCCCGAATGAAAACAAGTCCAACTGCACCTCAGAGGCCCTCCCGGCTCGTGCACAGCTCTGTCAGCTCCAGCTCTCAGCTTCCCCATCGTGCCCTTCTGTGTCCAAGAGGTGGCCTCCCTGCCTCCCCTCTGCTAACTCCACGTCTGGATCTGCCCCACCCCGCTTCTCTGCACCCCCCATTTTCCACGAGCCGACCTTCGCACGCCTGTCTCCTCCTTCCCTGTAAGTCCCCAACCCGAGGGGCTCTGGAGCTGGCCTCTCTGACAATGTCACGCGGGTTAACCACACACTACGCTCAAGTGAATGTCTGTGTCCCCGATCTATTTGGGCAGGGACTGCAGCGGGGCCCCTTCCCCAACCCCAACAAGTCCTCAGGCGGCCAAGGCCGGCGGAGTGGGCCATGTGGGGAGCCCTGGGCGGCAGGCAGGGGGAGGGGGGTTGGTGTGACGACCTCCCTGGCGCCTGACACCTACCCCCTCACCCCCCACCCCAGTGATGGGACAGGCTCACCCGGTTAATGTTTCCGCGAGCTGGGAACCGGGCTCACTAGTGTTGCTGCTTAAAAACAGTAACATCAACTAACATATGGAGATGTCATCATGATTAAACAGCAAATTACAGCCGAAGACGGCGCGACAATAATCTGAACCATCACCGCGAGGAGGAGGAGCGCGCTCTCACGGGCCGGATGAGCCGGATGCAGCCGCCCCGCTTTGCCCGGGCCTGGCCCCCCGCGTTCCCCGCGCTCGCTCCCGGCGCGCGCGCGAGCGTGGCCTCCCCGACACGGCGCCAAGCGTCCTCGAGCCCCCCACCCCACCCCGTACCGGGCGATTTGGGTCTGGGGGGGCGCGGGAGGGCCCCCCCACTCCCTCCCTAGCGCTTCCCCACCTGGGAGGCAGTTGGGACCGCAGGAGGATGGGGTTCCCAGAGAAAAGCCCCGCGGAGAGCGCAGCCCCTCGCCGCCTCTGCCCCCGCCCCGGCCTGGCCATGGCGAAGGAGATTGATTTCTGGGTGGGAAGCCGGCGGTGCGAGGGGCAGGGACGTCCCCTTTGCGTCGCGGGGGGGCTTTCTCCCCCCCAAAGCCTGGGCAGAACGACGCATGCGTTTTCTTTTGGCAAGCAAGGGGCGCCGCTGTGCGCCCCGCTTCGCCCCCAGTGTGCGGAGGGGGGTGTGCGGGGGGAGGCGGCGCGCCATTCAGGCCCACGCGGCCGGAGAAGACCCTCTTTCTCCTGGTTCCCGCCCCTCGTGGGGTCCATGCGTGTTTCAAGCAGGCTCGGGCGTTGTCATGTGCATCCCAGGGGCCGAGCGCGGGGTGGGACCCTCCTACGCGGACGTGAAACCCAACGACCCCAACCGAACGCCGTGTTCCCCGCGCGGGCAGCGGGGGTCTCGTCTGGCTGAGCGGGAGGATGGGGGACCCCCGGCGGAAGCGGGGAGCGAGGACGCGGCTGCCGCGGGTGGCCGGGCGCGCGCAGGCCGCGGGGGTGCGCAGGCCGCGGGGGTGCGTGTGCGCCGTCGCCAGGAACCCGCAGCTCCCGGCGCCCCGGGCGCAGGGACGCATGTGTCGCCGGAATGCAACCCGCGGGGACAATGCAGATGGGGCTGCGAGCGACTGCGTGTGATGTTCGGGCCGTGACTCCAGCGACTGTTCACACGTTGCATCGCGGAGCCCCCCGCGCGCCCTTCCCGGCGGCGGCCCACGGGCTCCGCGGCGTGGGCCGCCCCTGCAGCCGCCGTGCCCACCCCCTGCCCCGGGGACCTCCGCAGCTCCTTCCCACCGCCGCCTTCTCCTGGAAAACCGGTTTCCATTTCTTGGAACCCAGAGACCGAACGTTCTGGTCTCCCTCCTGCAGCCTGCGGCCCGGGGCGCCGGGCTCCGCCGCGGGTGTTTCCTCTCCAGTGTTTACTTCTCCGCGAGGCCATGCGGGGCCTATAAATAGGGCCGGTGGAAGCTGCTGGACCTGCTGCTGATCGATAGGGCCCCGTCTCGTCGCCATCTCGGCTGAGCCGTCTCATGAATTATGAAAGGATTCACCTGGTCCCTGCCAGGGACCACAGCCTCGCCGCCCCTCTGCTGGAGCCCTTAATGGCGGTTCCTGCGCAAGCTGCCTCCGGCCACCGCAGAGGAAGAGGCCGGTCGTGGTCAGGGCTCGGCCTGCGGGGACCGTGGTCAGGGCTCGGCCTGCGGGGACCGTGGTCAGGGCTCCGACCCGCGTGGGGCAGGGGCCGCGCGCCGGCCACAGGTGTCCGTGTGCCTTCCCAGCTGGGCGCGAGCCCGAGGCCCCTGCGCGCTCCCAGCCGGGACTGCCTTACAGTTTATTTATCTTAAACGAACCCGCCCCTGCTTTCCTCTCGGTACGCGGGATCTCCGGGAAGTAGCCCAGCATCTCAGTTCAGGCGGGCCTGCGTGAAGGTGGTCGGTCATCACCTGGCATCCTGTGTCCCTTCGGGTACCCTGGCGACCTAAGGCCAAGCAAGCAGGCTTGGGGCAGGAAACAGACGACACCCCCCTTTCAAACAATAACTTTTATTTTTATACTTCTCTATACTTTGTAGCAAATCGATTTTTTTTGCTGAATTTAATTGATAATAAACTTTTTAAATTACATCTCTCTCTTATTTTTTTTTAAAATCAAGGCTGTTTATGTCAAAATCTTTTTTGAACTATATTTTAGATGACCATTTAACACCCCCCCCTTGTGATCTAGACCGCTGGATAGTCAGGTATTCCTGTAAGTGTAACCGCTAAAACGAGAGGGGAGGGGAAGAAAGGCAGTGAACTTGTAAAGATGCATCGGTAACAGGTAAAGCTGAGCCTCGCCGTGACGTTAGCAGCATTTCTTCCGACACCCCTCACCCGAGATTCCCCCAGCGCTTTCTCCCTCTGTCCCTCCTCGCCTTAGGACACAGAGCCGACAACCTGGCCTGTCGCTTTTCTGCAGGAGAAATGTGCAGTGGAAATGATCAAAACAAGATACCGTGGAAGAAAGACGTGAGCGTCACCCACTAGTCCCCATGTGCGTGCCTCGTGGACACCGCGCTTGGATCCATTCCCCTGGCCTTCTGCTCGCCTCTCTCCTGTGAGGAGGAGCCCGTCATTTGTCATGTAGTCACATGATTAGTATAGTAGGTGGCCCAGGGCCGTTCCTGAGATTCTTTTGCCAAAAATATTAAAATGAAAATGAAAAAAAAAATGGGGTGGGTTTGCCGTTTTCTTACTTTTATGTGAAGACGGACTGAAAGCTGAGGTCCGATTTGGGCTGTGCTTGCTCGCTCACTGACTGGTAACATTTGGCAAAGGAAACACAAGAAATCAAAGGAAATAAAAAAAAAAAAAAAGGAGAATGAGGATTTCCCACCATCCTACATGAGTGTGTTCAGCATCACAGAGAATCCCAACGTCCCCCAGGACCGGATGGATCCTCCTCTCGAGCTCCGAGCATGGAGTGAGTGTGGGTGGGCGCGCGGGGGGAGCCGGCCCCGCGCTCAGAAGGGAAGCCAGGTCGCTAAAGCTGCCGAGAGAGACGCCAGGAGCACGGGGAGCGCGGGCAGCGGGGACCCCGCCGCCCCGTTGCCGCTGCCGCAGAGTTCGAATAAGCTGCCTTGGATGTTGAGGTTTTTGGATTCTTTTCTCAGTTTATCCCACATCTCTTTCGCCCCTTCCTGGCAATCCGTAAGGGCTGTGACCGTGCAGCTGTGGAACTCCTCCCAGTATCTGGCGAGGGACAGAACAGACAGAAGAAGCAGGTTCACTTCGGCTGCGGGGCTCGGGCCTGGGGACCCTGGGCCTGTGTCCTTGGCGGGGGACCCCTCCCGACCTCCGGCCGCCGGGGTCAGGCCCTGCCGGCGCTGCCCGAGGGGAGGGCCGCCCCCACCCCCACCCCACCCCCCGTGCCCGGCGGGGAGCCGGCAGCCGGGAGCCGGGCCGCCCCCGCTGCGCCGCGCTGGCACCTCGGCCCGCGCCAACAGATTGCCGGCCTCCTCGGGGAAAGCTGGGAAAACTGTGCTAAGCCTCGCAAGCTGCCGCCCATTAATGCCTCTTAGCCTGCAAGATGGGCTCCTGCGCCGCCGCGGCCCCCTCCCCCGGGCTGCGCACTCTCCCCTCCCCCTCGCCCCTGCGCCCTCCCTCCCGGCGCCGTGGCTCCTCCGCCGGCCTTCGCCCTCTTTCTGCTGCCGCCCTTCCTTTTGTTTCCCGTTTTCCCTTTCTTGCCTCCTCCTTTGTCTTTCCCCGCCCGAGGGGTTCCCCTGTTTAGGTCCTCGCACTTGCTCGCCCCCCCCCCCACTTGCTGCGGTCCCGCGGGGCCCTGCGACTTGCTCCCCACCGTCCCGCCGCTCAGGATCGGTCAGGAGGCTCCTGCGCAGGGTCGGTGCTAGTGCCCGAGCCCCTGGGGCCCGCCTCGGACACCCGCGTCTGCAGAGCTCCGTGCTCCCGGCCTGCCGAGCTCGGTCCCTCTTCTCGTCCCCCGCCCCGAGTCTCGTCCGTGGCCTTGGACCCCACTGAGGCCTCCTCCCCGGAGCCTTAGGGGTGGCGTGCCCAGCACCCCCCACTCCCAGGCGGAACCCCAGGGCTGGCATGGGGCGCACGGAGGCCAACCTCCGGGTCCCCGCTCCCCGTCTGCCCTTCCCGCCGCCCTCCGCGCTCCCCGCTCCGGGACTGCGCTCCGAAGCCCCGCCCCCACAACCTTCGTGCAACCTGTCCTGCTTGATTGTCCCCCTTTCTTCTGAAAACCCAAAATAGATGCCGAGACTAAATATAATTTCAACCCGTGATCGATTCCTGGGGCTCTGTCTCCTTTCGGTGCCGGGTCGATCTGGGTGTCTCGGTAACTCGGGCTGGCCTCCACCTCTCGGGGCGCTGAGCCCCAGGTCCCCACCGACCGCTGTCCCCGCAAGGTGGTTGTATTGCGTCCTTCCTCTCCATTCTCCTCGCCAGCCTGGACGCCAAGCACGTTGAAGGCAGGCATCACGGTCGCCCTATCCTTGTCCCCATTCCCACCCCGTTTTCTGGCTAATAATAGCGTTACAAACGCGTGTCGGATTGCCTTGGGCTCTGGCTGTTTTCTAACGACCTCCCCGAGTCTCTAATTAATGAGGACAGGGGTCCCGGGGTGCCGGGTTTCCAGGCTCCTCAATTGGCAATAGCAAAATTGAAACAGGCCGAGGAACGGGGCTCTGCATAATTGCACCCCTCAAAGGATGTCCGCATCGCTTCCCGAGCGCTCGCCCAGATGGGAGCAGGGCCCTCCGGAAGAGACAAGGAGGAAGAGGACACGGCGCCCACGTGGGACAGCGTGGTGAGCAGCCAGCGCCGACAGAGTGGGGGACCGACCCAGCTGTGGCCTGAGACCTCTGGGAAGGGCCTCCTTTATTTCCATCTTCCAGGACCAAAGTCCGGCTAAAAATTAAATAAAAGTGACTTGGAATGACCAAGTTCGGTAAGTGCTACAGGATCAGGGAGCGGATCTACATTTAACCTTCTGTCGTGCTTTATTCAGACGTTCTTCCCTCTCGTCAGACATTTGGGGTCACGGTAGGTGGGTATGCGTGCCTTCCCACAGGAAGGGACCAGCTAGGTGGCTGCTGTGACTCTGGGTGGGTACCAGGGTATTTAGGAAACTGTGCAGCAACATTGACCCCCGTTTAATTACCCATAATTTAAGAGAATAAACACCTACCCCACCCCACCCCTCAAGAATTAAAGAGACAGAGAAAGGACTTCACAGTACTAAATGAATAAATTAATTAAAAGGTTCTGCAGCCAATTGTCACTCCGACCCCTGAGGGAAAAGGAACACCTCTCGTGTTGACTTTATTGGAAGGGCCACTGGGGGTGGGGTGGGGGCTGTCACAGTTGTTTTGGAAAATAAAAGCGTGTCTTGCAGAGGATGGGGTATTTTTAAGGTCTGCAGCAGCTAAAGTGTCACTGGCTCACCACCGTCGGGCTCTGCTGGTCACCTCGCTTGCCAGCCGGGCTGTGGGCAATGCTCCTGTGCTTGATCGTGAACTCCTCCCTGGCTGTCCGTTGGCCCTGAGCTGCCCTGGCCTGGGGACAGTGTGGATGCAGAGAGGGAAACAAAAAACTTGGGCAATGGTGACGAACTTGGCAGTCACGGGGGCCCAGGACACGTTCTTCTTGGGCAAAGTCATGGACATGAGACCAAATACAGCTTCTCTCCTAGAAAGACGGAGGGGACCTGCGCCGCCCGGCCTGCACGCGGACTTGCTAGGTGTGTGCGCAGGGGAGTTTGGATCCGGAGAAACCGAGAGAACAGGCGCGAGGCTTCCCTTTTAGGCAGATTCGGTGTTACCTAACAGCTCCTCAAACCCAAGCCCACGCTTCCTCGGGGAGTCCCGGGCAGGCCTCTCAGGCAGGCAGAAGGAAACGGGAAAGAAGCCTGCCTCCCTGCAGAGCGAGGACCTGCTGGCAGTGCTCGCTGTCCCCTGGCCCTGGGTTCCAGCGCCTCCGGGCCGGCGGGGGAGGTCGGAGCAGGGGGTGCGTGCTGGGGCTGGGCCCCAAGCGGGACGATCCTCCGCCCGCACGCCGGGCTGTGCGTCCCCTTGGGCAGTGCGGACCCGGCCACGGCCTGAGGGTGGGAGCCCCAACGCCAGAATGTGCGGACTCGCGCAGGCGTGGATCTCCGACTTCAGCCCAGCCCACCCCCACCCCTTCAGGAACCCAACAGGCCAGAGAGGACACTTACGTGCACACGGTATTGATGTTCGACTTGTCGTCCAGGCCCTGCGGGTAGTTGGCCATGTTGTCGCCCAGCTTGAGCAAACAGTCCGAAAAGCCCTTAAAGACCGCATCGCACTTGCCGGCTGCTCTCACGGCCTGCACCAGGTACGCTACGGGGAGGAGGGGACACCCGTCAGCAGCGCCCGCACCCCACCCTGCAGCCCCCAACGCAGCGCAGCTTGTTCCCCGCCAGCCAGCCTCGGGGCTCCGCCGCGCTGAAGACCAACGAGGAGGCCCCAGAATGACCGCCCTGCGCCCGGATGTGAGGCCTCCGAACCTCCAATCTGGGCTCTTGGCCTGTCTGCTTCCCCTCTTCCTGCCTCCCTTTTCTCGCTCCCTCAGCACCCCCTCTTCGTGTCCCCGCACTTCGCCAGCGAGCCTAGGCACGGCTCTCCAAGTGCCTCGTCCAGTCCGGAGGTGACAGAGCGGGTCACAGCAGAGCGCGGGAGTGAAGGGGGGCAGGGAGACGACAAAGCTTGGGGCCACGCCGCGGAACCTAAGACCACAGCGTGCGGAAACAGCCTGCTCGGGGCGCCCAGTCCTGGGTGGGCGCTCAGCAAACGCCGCCGAATGAATAAATTAAGGACGTCTCCGAAGTCACCACAGCCACCCAGATGGATGGTCCAGTATACAACGGGTTGCTGCTCTGAGTCTGAGATCCTCCATGCACCCCCCCCCCCGCTCCAATGGTGAGGGAGAAGCTTGGGGGTCCCCTCCAGGGGTGCTCCGTGGTCCAGGGCAGTCAGGGTCCCGCAGGGTAACGGATGTGCTTGTGCGGGTGATTCCGGGTCACCCCCGCAGAGGCCAAATCCGTGAGCCTGGGCCTCCTGTTCAAGGCTCAGCTCCCCAGGCCGCATTCTCGGCTCCCCCAAACTGGCCACCACTCCTGCCTGGAGCAGTTGGGGGGGGTGGCAGGGAGGGGGGGAGAAGAGGGGAGACTCCAGGCCCAGCCCTGAGACGGAGGGTCCAGACTGGCCCGAGCTCTTGGCCTCTAGCTCGGGGCTCCCTCCAGACGGAGGGGCTCCGGGGCGGGAGAGCAGCTCGGCTGGTGGGAGGAGGCGGCAGGGAAGAGGAAGAAGTGACACGGGCCGCAGTGAGGTCCACGCTCCTGGCCTCAGGTCGGTCAAAGCCTGGGGCACGGGACAGGGGGGACAGAGAGAGGCTCCAGACCGCGGATGCGCTGCGGTGGCCATCTCTCTCCACTCCAAAGCCAAACAACCCGGCTAAACGTTTGGTGGCGAGAGGCCAAAAGCACTCCGGGTGCCAGGAGGGCCCGCAGGAAGCGCCGAGCTGCGCCGCTGGGGAGGGGGGCAAGGAACGATGGAGCGAACCTTCTCAGAATCGAAATCGGCCTTCAGTGCGCACGACTCCGGGCGCCGGCCCCCCTTCCTGGGCAAGGCTCTGGCCGCTGCGGCGGTCCCCGACGCAGGGAAGTGGGGGAAGGTGACCGAACCTGCAGCGGTCTCGGAGCGCGCACCGTTCCCAACTGCTGCGGGAGGAGCAGGGCGGGCCTTGCGCTTTCTAATCCGGAACGGGAAGCGCCGGGGAAGGGACGGAGGTTAACTTCGCCCTCGGCTCGGGCTGATAGGCAAAGCTTCATAAATCTCCCTCCCCTCGCCCCCCCACTTGAGACAGTAAAGGCCCCTGAGACTGCAATATCAACCGGAACGCTGAGCGAGAATGAACGGACGTTTGCGGTGCTAGGAAGGCGGCCGCGCGAGACAGAGCCCGCCGGGCGTCCTCTAGGACGCGCGTCAGAGATGCAGCTTTGCAGCGAAGCGGCCCACAGCCTGCAGTCAGCCCCGCGCCCCAGACGCCCGCCTTGCCTTGCCCTCACCTCCGCCCCCAGCACTCGGTGGGGGAACGTGGCCCCTAAGATGCACTGACGGTTTCTGCAAGGGGAGCTGGGGCTTGCTGGGGCGGGAAGCGCTCCTGTCACGTTGTCTTTCCAGGCGCTGCTGGAGAAGACCCCCCCATACGGCGCATGTGTGACAGTCTGCGTGTGTAAAATGAGAAGTCGTGAAATTTTCTGTTTTGTGCAACTGTGACTCCTCGGTCTCTAGCTGGCCGGGGAGGCCTGAAGCTTGCGCCAGGGACGGGTTTTGCAGGCTCACGCATGGGCAATTCACAGTTGCGCGACCGTCGCCGCTGTTTCTGAACCCGGGTTCAGCGAGCTCCGGGCGGGCGACCCGGGCCACTTCCCTGTCCGCTCCCACGTCCTCGTCGTGGGCCACTTCCATCCATCCATTCATTCGTCCGGCCTCCCATTCACTCCAAACTTCCTCCCGCTGCGTCCTCATGGCCGTCCGTCACCCTCTCCACCTCACTGTCCTCCCCCAGCCCCCACTTTTCTTGCCAAATGTCAATGATTTGGGACAGCTCCCAGACGTGAATTAATAAAGACTGAGGCTCTGGTAGAGGAAAGGACAGACATTCAGGGACAAATTTGCTCAATTTCAATTCCACAGCCAACAAATGGTCATTTTCTGGCTGAGGTTAGTGTGTGCCAAGCGGATTCTGCAGGCACAATCACGGTCTTTTTAAATGCCCCCCGCCCCCCCCATGAGGTTATTTCCCACGAAGAAAACAGAGCCCTAAATCTCCAATTAAAATCTCCCTATCAAAATAACTGCTGTCTCCTGCTCTCTAAACATTTGTAGGCGAATGCAAAATGCCACATGTACTTATTTGCAACATTGGAGGGCTTTGCTGCAATTAGAAATGGTCTTTATGTATTGCAATTCTTTGCACTCATGTCGAAGATTCAAAACAACCAGTTTCAAAACATCAAGCCATGCTCAGAATTCAAGGAAAACGCCAACATCCTGCTCACACACAATCTAAAATCTCTATAATGTTCATGCGGGGAAAAAAATCAGATACTCAAAATCGTGTCAAATGCATAACAAAACCTCACTGCAAAGAATCCATTTTATTGTGTCGCTAACTCCAAACCCCGTTTCCTTCACATTTCTCGGGAGGGAAAACGCTGTGCATTTCATCTCCTGCCCTAAACCGATTCCCTAAGGCGCCCCCCCACCCCAATACTGCAAGGATTTGTCTGCAAAGAATGCTACAGCCTGAAGTGATGGGAGGAACACTTCCCTGTCTCCAGAAAACCCGTCTGAAGAGTTTCTATTTTTTTCTCTTGTTCATTCTATTAATAAGCTGCTGCACTTTCACTTTTAGGCCCCGTTAATGAATGCTCTGACCCCATAAGAGAAGCGGGTTTTCTAGGGCTCCCTTCCCTAACCTCTGCATGCCGGGTGGAAAATGTGAACTTTTTAAAACCCCACGACCGTGTAACTAGGGCTCAACATTCCTTAACAGAAATTAAGCACAACATAAATCCGACGGTAATCGACCCCAAACAAACAAAAAGAATAAACACGCGATATGACATACTGCAAGCACGTCTTAACCCCTTCCCACATACAAAACAGACAGCTGCATGTGGACAGAAAAGGGGGAATGTTCGTAGAACATTATATCCACCTATGGGCCGAATTCAGCCTCCTCAAGAGCACATTAAAATATGTTCCCTGGGGATCCCCATCATTTTCGGTTTACCCCAGAGCCGCTCTGCGGTGTCCGGTGCAAACGCTGCGGCTAGGATATGGGGGTGGGGGTGGGGGCGGCGGGAGAATGACAAAGTTCTAAATGCAGCAGTCTGAGCCTCCAATATCTTGCTTTCTGCACATAAACTTTCCAGTCCTAGCTGCCTGGCCATCTTGTTCCTGCATTCACCTTTCGACCCTTCAAAATAACACCTTGCAGTATCGCAGGGGCCCATGCACGGCCCCGGCACGCACCAAACCTCCGGAGAAAGGAAAGCAAAAATGGACGTGCGCTCTGGAAAAGAGGGGGAAAGCCCCCTCCTGAAACGGCTGGCCGTTCACATTTCCCGGCGAACGTTTGGAGTCTCTCTTTTTAGAAAAACCAACCCGGGACGCGCGAGTCCCTAGGAACCGCTGTCCCCACCCTTGGGGGTTTGCGGGCTTCTCCGCACCCCCGCGCGGCTGCGGGCCGGTGGGACCCCTCGGCGCCTCAGCCCGGGCTGGCTGGGCGGCCACTTACCTATTTGCACCGCGAGGATCAGTGAAATACATCTGCCGTTCAACTTAAGTCCCATCCTACGTTTAGTCAAACCATTTGCGACCGCAGACCTTCAAATAGCTAGTTTAGAGAACGCGGGGAAAACTGAAAAATAGGCATTGCCAACAAGTTCCAGGAGCGACGGAGACTTTATGCACGGGGACGGCGGAGGGAGGAGAGAGAGAGGGCGCGGGGAGAGGGAGAGCGAGCGAGGCTGAGAGAGAGAGGGGGAAGAGCTGGGAATGGTTCACTCCATTAGGAGGGGGCGGAGGAAGTACAGCCTCACGCCCACGAGCAGGCCTGACGTGGGGGATGACACGGAATGGTTTTTTTTTTTTTTTTTTTAAATAAAGACACCTTGGTAGAGATCGCCATTTATAGGCATCAGAAGCTGGAATTAATCAGATATTTTCAATTAATGTGCGATCCCAACGAAATCTCGCCCCAGAGGCGACCACTTTGCCGCCGCTGCGGCCACCCCCGCCTCCTCGCTGTTCCCCGGTGGGGGGGCTCAACACCCCCAACCCCGCCCCCTCTCTGCGCAGAACGGGGGCTCCCCTCCCTTCCCCGCCTGGAGCCGGGGAGTCCTGGCGCGCCCACTCGATTGTTTCAATCTGCTCCCCTCCTCCACAAGTTCCACAGCGAATCCAGCCCCCTCCCCCCCGCCCCCTACGAGGCAGTGAGGTTTGAAGGGGCGGGAGAGGGAAAAACAGCGTAACCAGCGCTCTTTATTTCGAGACCCCGTGCCCCTCAGCACCAGCCGGCGCCCCGCACTCGCCTCCCCTCTTTTCCGCCAACCCGGCAGCAGCCCAGCCCTGGGCGCAGCCCGCAGCGCGTGAGCACACACTCACGCACGCACCCCGTGCCCGCCCGCATACACCGCGCGCGGCCGCGCGCACACGCCCAGGCCGTGGGGGGCTGGTCTGCACTTGTGGGGCCCTGAAATAGACAACGCGTGCCCTCTGTGAATTTCACCGGCTCCGGAGGCCGGAGCGGGCCCCAGGCGGCTTCGAGAGATACAGCGACACCTGTTTTTGGGTGCGAGGAGAGCACGGAGGAAGGAGCCTCTTCAAAGACAATGATCGGATACCAGAGATTTACGAACTCTCAGAGCGTTAGGAAATTTCCAAAGTAATCGCTAGTATGCGTGCTTCTTTCTGATCCTGATGCACCTCTTGGGGTTGTTGGGTGCATACACACGTACATACACGCACACACGTTCATCACGTACGCACACGCACACTCAGACCCTCCTCCCCCCCCACACACCTGCACTGTCTTTATGATGTTCGGGCACAAACCCGGTGTAGCCGCAGCCTGCTCTGCAACGAGGCGCTTCTGCAGCTGCGTCTGTGCAAAGTGCTGTCCACGACAGCTTGAGTTGAGAATGAAAAATAAACAAGGCTATTTCCTTTCTAAATGCTGTTAGGCTTTGGTTTCCTTTCCTGTTTCAGCCCCCAAAGAAGCCTAAATCCTAGCTTCTTTAATCAAATGCTAAAGAAGGCACCCACCGACTTTAAGGCCGTGAAGAGAAAAAAGTAAACGACCCCCCCCAAATCTTCCAAGAACACACGAGAAAATGTCGAGATATTAAAAAAGCAATAGAAATGCAAAAGGATTAAGGAGATATAGAAGCTAATTGACTTCTCAAGGCAGCGTGCCACCTGCGCACCCCTCTCCGGCAGGACACACTCATTCAGCCATTTGGAGATGTATGGACAATGAAAAGGAAGGTGCAAAATAGGGGTGGTGGGACAGGCTAAGGGGTAGCGCGGGGGTACTGACTGCAGCACCTGGTGACGTGGGACGTGTGCACAGCGGAGCCCGTTCCCTAAGTCCAGTGGCAACCGCCTACCAGGAGGTGGGGGCCTGGGGCCCCGGCCAGGGGGCGGAACCACTTAGCTCCACCTCCGGTGACGTCACCGGGTCGGTGGGTGGGGCGGCAGGAGCGCTCGCCTTTCCGTCGTCCTGGGGCGCGGTGGCAGCCCTGGGTGTTTCCTTTCCCTGCTGTTCCGAGGCTCCTGGAAGAGCCGAAAGCGTGGGCGGGCAGGGGGCGAGGCAGGGGACGGTGGCGGGGCGGGAGGTTGCAGAGGGCCCCGCCCCTATCTGGGCCCCGCCCCTCAACTCTGCCCCGGCTCCTCCGGGGTCCCGAGCGCTGGGCGGGCCCGGCTTTCGCCTTCCTCCTACGTTCACTCGCGCTGGAGCCAGTTGACGATATTTTCGCCCTTAACATCCTCGCCTTCCTCCGGGTCACCCACGCACCCACCCACCCACTCTGGATTTCCAAAACGTCGTTTTCTGAGAGTGCCCTGGGATACCCCGCATCCCATCTCCTGCCATCCTGAATTTGGGGCGTTAGGGGTGGGAGGAGGCAGCACTAAATGGCTAAATAAAGCAGAGTGAAGCAGGGTGCTGGAGAACGGCCGCCCCCAGACCCGCGCGCGTGCGCATAGCGCCCGCCTTCGGGCTCCGGAGCGCAGCGCCCCCCGGAAGGCTTTTGCTCTTCGTTCTCCTCCCCTTGCATCCCAGCCTCCCTTCGTTGGCCTGGGTTGTTTTGAAAGCGCAGATGTGAGAGAGCGGAGTTAGCACGGTGCAGGAATGGTATTGGGGTGAATGGTTGAAAGCAGATGCTAAAGGTGGTTTTTCTTACTGTTAAACTTACAGATCTTACACGGTTGCGGCTCCACGTGAGGTTGGTTCTTTCTAGTTCCTTAATTACAGGCTAATGAAATCCCTGGTTGCCAACACATGCTAACTATTTGAGAACACTGGGGGCAATATCCATCCATGTTTGAAGGTGGCCTTGCAGAACATTTTCTCTTTCCATTTTTTAATTTGAAAAGTCCAGTCCCAGATCATGTTGGAGGTAAAAGAGCAGTGAATGAGATGGAAAAAAAAACAACAAAAAAAAAAAAACACCCGGGTACTGGGCCTTCAGTGGTGAGAATTGCGATGACCTTGGTTTGTTCCCACATCGCTTGCAGTTTCATAATTGGAAAAAAAAAATGCAGAAGACACGACTAGGAAGTTATCTCCAAGGCGGGTTTCACCTTTGACATGTTGTGAACCAGTGCTTTTCTAGAATACTGTGGGTGGGGTGGGGAGCGGGGACGTGCAGCCCAGAGAAGAGAGAAAAGTCCAGGCAAGAACACGTGTTATAGGGTCCACTTCTTGCAAAAGGCCTATTTCCTTTTGCTACACAATTATGTTTAAAGTTAAAGAAATACAGTTCATGATAAGCCATTGGCGCTGTTTGGGTCTGAATCAACTTGAGCCAGAGGTGCCCTTGCAAGTAGGTCTGTATAATTAAGGCAGATAAATGTGCCAAACTTCTCAGCCTTTAAAACTGCCAGAAAGAGACCATGTCTAATTTTAAGCCTCACTGGCACCAACTGCCTTTCTCAGTTCACATTGCTGCAGCCCATGTCGCAGCAAGTGGGCATGCATATGTCCCCCACACAAGTGGGCACCTGGTATGTGCCAGGCTTCACGTTCTCACATTGGCAACAGGGTAAAGCATGGAGCCAGCTAATTCCCCAGCTCTCTCTGCCAATCCATCGAAAGTGGACTTTCCAGACTGCTATTTCCAAAAACATCCCTTCAAAATGATTTGTAAGACAGTTGCCCAGCCACTAGGAAATTCCACTTCTGTCTTTTCTGTGTTAGAATAGATAGGTCTAGCAACACATCTTCCTCATCAATTTTGTCTGTTATATTTTCCATGCCTTCAACTAAACCTTTAATTAAAATGTGAATGTAAATAGCTTTTTTTAAAATCTCTAAAATGATCACAACTATACCATATTTAAACAATGATAGAAAGTAGGGGAATGAAATTTATATGGAGCCGTCTTGTGGGGGTCCCAGTAAAAATCCACTTGGGGAGCCCTGGGTCTCTCTCTGCACCTGCTATTTGGTAAGGTGATTGATTTTTCACTCTTTCATCACACTTCAAAATTAGGTGAAATTTCTAGGCCTTAAATGTATGACTGACTAAAGAAACTTGATTTTGATGCATACTTGTTTAGAATTACTATTTCTTTTTGGTGAATTGAATATTTTTAGCATTGGGTAATGGTCCTCTCCATGTGGAATCATGTTTTTGCTTAGTCTCTTTTATATGATTTTAATACAATGAGGTCTGATTATTTATTTATTTATTTATTTATTTATTTATTTTTTGGTGGTTCCCTGGCTGGGAGTCAAACCCAGACCCAGCGTTGATAACGCTGAAGCCTACCCATTACACCACCAGGGAACCCCAGATTATTTTTTGATATTTTGGTATCTTGTTTTCATGTTTACCTTTAATCTCAGCCTGACCTTATGCTTTAGATGTATCCCTTGTAAGTAGCATAAAAATACATTTTTAAAAGCCCAATTTGACAATATTTATCCATCTAACAAGTGTATTTAACCCATTTACATTAATTGTAATTATTGACGTTTAGACTTGTTTCTAGTATCTTTATATTTTACTTTATCTTATTTTCAAGTTATATTTCTTTTATATTATTTCTTGACTATTTTGAATTGATATAGACACATTCTCCCAAATAAAACAAGACATTTAGTTCATTCTCTCATCCGTTGGTTTCTTCCTACTCTTGACACTATCATAGGCTTTTAAAAATACTGGTTTCTTTTTTAAACTATTTTAGACTCACAAGAAATTGCAACATAGAACAGAGAGCTTTAGTTTTCACGTATCCATCACCCAGCTCCCCCTAATGGTGACATCTTATGTAATCACAGTACATTATCCAAGCCAGGTTATTAATTGACATGACACAATTAATGAGACTAAAACTCTTACATTGCATCGGTGTTTTTTTGTATGCCTCTAGGCCCTTTCGTCTGATTTAGCAAGGAAATATATACAAAATATATGTGTATATACACATATCTATAAATATTTGGCTGTATAACCATGTGTGTCTATAATAAATCAAACATGAGTTCATACTAATGTCTCCAACTCTAATCCATTACCATATGGATCATTCTAGCTTCCTTCCCTTGCTTCTCTGTAGCCTCCCACTCCAACAGTAATACATCCACTCCCACCATCTGCCATCTTCGTTCTTAATTGTTCAGCTGTAGTATACAGGCATCGTGGTTTCAGAACTGTTAACCTGCTCTCCCGTGGGAAGCCACTCCATCAGCCCGGCCCTGTGCTCACGAACAGCCCCTTTGCTGGTAGTGTTCCAGACTCCTTTCAGTTCGGAGTTCCCCAGGTCAGCATGGTACCCCCGCTCCCTTCGGTGCGGCTGTTTTGTAGATCCGTAATGCAATTCGAGCCTTTTGTCATGTTCTTCAGGCCACCCTGGCCTCCTTAGCCCCCTAACTGATTTTGAACGGTTCACACACACACGAAGGCTCACGTGTGCACGGGGAAGTCTGTGTGTTTTACCAAATGCAGATCGAAACGGACTGATTGCCTGCGGCTGAGAACCCGTGAGGGACGGCAGTAGCGCGCCCTGCGTGGCTCGCTCGTAACTCAGGGCGGGCCAGGAAGGCCCGAGAGGGCCGCGCTGAGAGCCCTGCTGCCCCTTGGAAATACAGTGGGAGCCACAGGGTGGTCACAAATTCAAAACTAAAAAAGGGGTAAAATTAATTTCAGTATTTTATTTAATGCAATATATCCAAAATATTCTAATTTCAACTGGTAATAAATATAAAAGCTTATTAATAAGCCTTTATATATTTTTTGTACTAAGCCATGCATTTTATACTTCCAGCATTTAGTTTGAAATAGCCTCATTTCAAGTCCTCAGCAGACATGTGCAGCCATGGACTCCCATGTTGGGTAGTTTAATATTTAAAGAGACCCTTCCGTTCAGCAGCCTTATTTCAGAATGAGGGCCCAGGATTCACCTGTAAGGGCATCAGAGCTGGCGGGATGAGTGTGTGGGCTTGACCAGCTTCCTATGTGAAACTGAGGACCTCGACAGAGAAAGAGTGGTACCCTGACCCCTGAGAGCATGTGGGTGGATGAGGTGGCAATTTACCCCAAGGTTACCCTGAACCCACCAGGCCAGCAGAAGCTCTCCCTTCCCCACTCAGGAGGAGAGCAGCCTCCCCTCAAAAACCTCAGAGACTGCAGAAACCTTGTCTGAGGTCTTGCCTGTCGCCCTCAGAAAAATGTCTGGGGTCAAGGTGCAGCCCAGTCTCATTAGGGAAGATAATTTTCGCTCTAGGAATTCCAGGACCAGGCAGATCTCTGACGGTGTGAACTGCCAGTACATGGGTGGATGGAGGTCATGGGTGGGGGGTAAATTTACTGCTATGGGACTCCGACAACACGGGACTTACCGTCCTAGCACCGAGTCCCAGAGGCTGTGCTGATATGCCACGTGGGTGACTCCCTGAAACTCGCACACATTTCCGGTCTATTGGGTCGAGTTGGAGATGTCACCACTGCCTTGGCAGCGTGGGGAGGGGGCAGCAGGCGCAAGTGGGTGTGCCTAGTGGGAAGGATTTATTAGGGAGGCCCGGGGCCCCACCCTGGACTGCTCTCCAGGAAGCCTGGGAGACCCGCCTTTCATTAAGGCAAACCCGCTTTCAACACCAACCGTGTTTTCTGTATGTATTTAGGAATTTTCCCGTATCTATTATTTTCTCTGTAAACTATGTCTATAATGTCTTCTGCTGTAATGAATCAGTTTTAAAACATTTAAGTACTTAGATTTGTCCATGTCTTCACATTCAGCTTGTGAATTTTGTACTATTGATAAATAACCTTCCCACCAAAGCTTATAAAATGATTGATTTTTTTTTAGCATTGAAAATGGATTTGTATCTGATATGACAACTCATTAACCGCTATGCTTACCTAGGACCTTTTTGTCCTGACATTCGTTTATTCGAAAGTTAAGAATTAGCATCTTGGTTTTCTGTTCTAAAGTGGACCTGCTTCCTTTGAAGACATAGGCATCTCTCTCCCGGTACTTTGCCTTTCGGTGGCACATGCAGTCAAGGCATCCTCATGAGAAACTGTATGGTCGGTTGGGGCTGCCTTCCACCTCTCTCCATCTTGCCTTGACCCTCTGCTGTTTCCCCCAGTGATTCTGATCACGGCTGAACAAGGAAGACAGAGCATGCTCAGTCTGGGTACACAGCCCACACGGAGGTAGGATTTTGTATCAGAACACATTGTACCTAGAAGTTGGGATTGTGTGAGCATATTTTCATATTCTAAAACTTCAGTTTTGTGTGCTCGTTGAGAGTGACTTTATCCAGAATAAATATGTGTGCTGTTTCTCCCTACACACGGGGCAAAACCAACCCGAGTCCACATTTATTACAATTGAGTGTGAGGGTTTCTGGACGTCAGGGAGTGTGGGTTCTGGCTGCAAGACTGCGTGAGGTCTGGCTTGAGATCTTCCCTTCTGTGGGGGCAGTATTTTCTGTCCCCTCCAACTTTCCTTGTACTGAAGAAACAATTTATACGCCTACATTATACAAAATTATAATCAACGTATTTCAGTTGTCAGAGAGAGATGCGACATTCACGTTGCTGAAATCGCGTGGGGTCACAGGGCACACCCCCCAGGGGCAGCATTTTCTCCTTGGGGGGTCGTGGATCTGGGCATGGGGCCTGGCTTTAGCCATCATGTTCTCTAGACATGAAGTATGGTTGAGCTCACGGTATAATCTTTTAACTAGGACTATTTCTAAATAAAAAGAAAGCATTACTTTAGAAAAGTAAATATTCCCCAAAGGAGGATGATCTATTTTTATGTATTTGGGATAAGATTTTTAGAAAGAAGCATTTGACAGAAAGAAAAAAATAACAAGGCAAATGAGTGGATTCTTAAACTCAGAATATCTTCTCAGACATCTCCTCCGGCACCAGCTGTGGAGCGTTGCAAGTGGCCTAGGTTACTTTTGTATAGACTCAGACTTAGAGAGAGGCTGTCTTGTTCATTGTTTGCAAAGAATTCTAAAACATTCAGGAAACGCTGAATTACGAAACTTTCAGCTGCTTCGACACGTCTCCATTTGTCCTTTGTTTTTACGAGACGTTCCCTCAGGCCACCATGGTTTTCAGGTGGGTAGTCGGTGTTGAACTTGGTCGGGCGTCGCCGTGGCGTCACCCTGTCACTGCAGGCCGCTGAGCCACGGCCCCCTCGTGTGGGGAGGCCAGAGCCTGAGGTGCCAGCATTCGTCTTGCCTCATTGTGTTACCTGCATGACCTTACTAACTGTTTTGGGGGGAAGCTTATTAAATTTGGCATCTCTGTCTCGTTTATGTCAATGGCCTGTGGTTGCATTCCATCGTTGTCTTTTATACTAGAAGAAGGTCGAAAAATGATATTTATAAGGTGGCTCTTTGTCACTAGAGAGTGAAACCTTTAGCTGCTCATTAGGGTCCTGTGGCCACAAAGTAAAGGGCAGCCCCTTTGCCGGGAGGGCCTGTGGGTGTCATCTTTCCTGGCCTCCAAGTGTCCTCTGATTCATCTGTTCGAAGTGTCATTTTATCAGATGTATGGCTTTTCCTAACTCCAATTTTGAAAAAAATGTGATTATATTTCAAGAACATATGTTGCTGCTCAGATACGGAGGCGGTCACGATCTGGGGGCCAGGTTGGACGGAAATGCCACCGATGGTTCCGTGGAGACACTGTCAAGTGAGTTGGGCTGGCGGCGCGGCAGCCACCACTCGGCGTCCCCTGTCCCCCTCCGTCCTGGGGTGACGCAGGGCTCCGGCACGACTGAACGGAGACGTTTTGGACGGAGCGCCGTCCCGTTTGTGGGTACGAGGAGGCTCCCGGAGATAAGCGTTGGGAAGTCAGTCTGTCCAGCCGCGCTGGCAGAGCAGTGACTGCGGCCGCGCCGACTACGACCAGCACAGCCCTGAGCGTCACGCGTCATTGATGACGCAGAATGGGAACGGCCACGCGCCGGGTCGCCGCGGGGACTCAGACAGCCCGGCGTGCCCCTTGGGTTCTGGCTTCCTCCCGAAACTTACTGGCCGGACAGACACAGCCGGATGACTCCTGTCCTGGGGCTCCGGTTTCCTGATCTCGGAAACAGGCACCAGGATGCTTGCCGGGGGGCGCGGAGGCGGGAGGGTGCGGCGCGGGGCGACAGCAGCTCCCACGGGGCTCGGGCGGGACAGCGCGCGTCTGTCTCCCAGGGGCCTGCTCGCACGTCCCGGCGGGTCCACACGCAGGGGCACCGCAGCGACACCGCCTCTCTCTGCCCCTCAGTTCCGCCCCAGCTATGCCTGTCTGTCGTTTCTGTGAGTCACCTCTCCTAGTGCGTCGGGTCACTGTGCCCTGGGCCGCTGGTTCCGCCGGGTGGTCGTCCTTCTCGCATATTGAGGGGCCTCTGAGGTGGGCCCTGTCCACCTCTGAACAACTTGCTGCAAATGTGAACTTGGACCCCACTGTGCAGCCTGCTTCTCTGTCTCCGTCTGGAGACAGGTGGCCGTGGCGCCTTGGCCCCAAGACCCATTGTACATTGGGAGTGGGACGTGGGGGGCCCGTTAGGCCTGAAGGGGAAGCCATCGTTTTGACTCCAGTTTCGGCTGGAGGTTTGCCATGAGGCGCCCAGAGAAGATTGGTGATCTCTGTTCCCCATCATCCTTGTGTCGGGGTGTGTGCTCCTTTGAGAACCTTGGGCGAAGAGGTGGATGAGCAGCACCCCAAAGCCCTGACACGTAACCCACAGTCACCGCTCAATGTGTCGCATGCGCACGTGTGTACGTATGCGTGTGAAACGTGCACCGCTGGGCGAACTTGGACCTGAGGGTTTTGGAGGGAGAGCTGAATAAAGAGGCCGAGGGGCCCGGAAGCAGTCGAATCTGGATTGGGTGGTTGATGGGACATTATTTCAAAATGAATAACTCAGATATTGAGACACAGATTGATGTTTAACGACGGTGACATCGTCCTGTTGGGGCCGTAGGCGGGATGTGGGTTGAATTGGATCCCTCTCAAAGGATACGTTGAAGTCCTAACCCCAGTACCTCAAAATGAGGCCTCATGTGGAAACTGGGTCTTTACAGAGGTCATCGCGTTAAAATGAGGTCATCAGGGTGGGCCCGAATGCAATGTCACCTGTGTCCTTCTAAGCAGGGGTAATTGGGATGCCAAGACGGACAGGAAGAGCGAGAAGCTGACCTGAAGATGGCATCAGGAGAAAGTAAACACTGTCACGGAGACTTGGAGTGCGGAGGGGCTGGCCAGCGAGCGAGGACTACAGGGAAGGGGACAGTGGCACAGGGTGAGCTTGGGCAGAAGCAGGGTCAGATCAGGCAGGGCCCTGCGGTCCGCCTTAAGGACTTTGGATTTTATTCTAAGAGCCATGGGAAGCCACGCAAGGGTTTCAGAGGAGGTCGGTGTCGCAGGAGGAGGGCAGAGGCACGGTCTGATCTGGCCACGATCGGCAGTGACTGGCTCGCTGTGTGGGGTGTGGGGTACGTGGGGTGAGGGGGGCAGGCAGGAAGCTATCCAGGTGGCCGGCAAGAAAAGACGTCAGCGGCCACGGATCCGGAAGGAAGTGGGGGGTTCCTGCATGTTAGGAGACGGAACCGACAGGACTGTCTTGATTGATGGATTTCTAATACAGGTTTTGGTCCAGAGGTACAAGATGCAATTTTAGGGACTTGCCCACAGCTAAACCCAGCTCATCAGTTTAACTTCTCCGGATTAAATAGTATCCACGTAAGATCTTAAGTCCAGTCTTAGACTCAAGACCAAAGGTGGCCTTCGGATCACATTTTACCTGAGACAACTTTTGTGTGCTCTGCGTACACAAACCTGGACTCCGAGTTGCTCTTGTGAAGTCAGGAGAGCTGGCGACCGTGGGGCCTGTAGCCTTGCTTAGCCCAGTGAGCTGGACTTGAGTGGCAGCTGTCCCCTCTAGATGGACGGTTGCTACAGCCCACAATGCTGTGTTTTCCTATAGCCAGTGCAGGGCCCTTATTTCACTTTACCTCCTTGGCCCCTGCGGGGCTTGGGTGAGCCCTTCTGCCTAATTATGACACACAGAATGCTCTAGGTTGTGTCGCCCTTGGCATATTTCTCTGATGAGTCTGTGCAGCGGTGGGTGGACCCTTGAGTATTTTGGATTCAGACTCAATGTCTCTCTCCAGAGACTTTATAAACTTGAACCGGAAAGAGTGTGACAAACCCGAAAGGTGGTCCGAGGGATCCCCACGTGAAGGTTCAGGGGTGGAATCCAATCGGTGTCTTTCTGCTTCACCTGTTAGTCCTCGCTGCCGGAACTCTCTGGAATCAGTCGTGGACGCACATCGTGTTTGGTTTAAGAGAACGGGCACATGGCTAATACCATTCGGGGGCGGGGGGGGGGGCTGGGTTTTCACCAACTTGATGAAATCCTGAAACATAAAGCTTATATTCAACAGCAGTTCGAGGAAATCAACCCCTGTCGACTACGGCACTTCCTGGTCTTGTGGAAAGACGAAGCAGTTCCGTAATTAGGAGGGCCTAGAAGAGTGATTAGATACGTGCCCCGTGATCGGAACGTAAATTATGAAACCGCAAGGAACAGCAAATGGCCTAAAACTTCAGCTATGGGAACAATGTTTCCGTGGCAAAGGCTGCCCGCAGTCCAACGTTTATTCCTTTAGATATACGACTGAAGCGAAAGTGAAATCACCTCATCCGGCCTTTTCAAAGAGCGCGGCGGCTGATCTAAGCGAGGTTTTATTCCCACAGAAGCGGTGACAAGGACATTCTTGTTTCCATTTCTGAAGAAGTAATGACCACGTCCAGGAGCGTCAGAGACAGGAAACGGCTGTTTCCCTGCACACCCCCAAAGCACCGTAAAATATGTATCAGCCGCCAAACAAAAGGACAGATTCCTCTTTAGACTCCTAGAACTTTATTGAGCTTTAACTCCCTGTACCTTTTGGTCTAATTGTTTGGTGTTTTGTCACAAAAACGGGATAAAATGGACCAAAGGCTTGTGACAGAGTGTTCCTAGTTATAATCTGCCTTGAACTGAACCTGAAGTTGAGGTGACACGTAGCGTGCCCATTAAGTGACGGTGATGGTGGAGAAGGAAGAAGGTGGTTTCATTAATTTAGGTATTAGTATCTCCGTTTTGGTTCAGGGTAGAGCTCCTGGATGATGTTGTTGTCGGAGAAGGGAAGCGGCCTTCCTAGAGTCCCTGACGTTTCTTCGGGAATAAAGTGGAGATGACAGCATTTGGCCAGCAGCTTGTCCAACTCCTGTCATTCCGTGGAATCCAAAGCATCGTTGGTGACGCTCTCTTCGCCTGACCTTGGTCATAAGGACACGTCCTCCCTTCCGTCCTTCAATAGAGCACTTGAGTTTTATTACGTCAAATGCAGCACAGATGAGTCCATAAACACCAGCCATCAGGAAAACTGGTTGCGTCCCAGGAATAGTTCTTAAACATCGTGTCATGCGATTGGGTGCCCAAGAGACCCATCATACGGTACGGAAGTGCCACCTCGGGGGTGAGAACGTTCTCGTTCTCGTCGGCAAAAAGTCAAGGTTAACCTGACATTTAAGTCAAAAGACCCACTTTGGACCACCGGATGTCTCCTTCCCTGCCCGTGACAGTCCCGCCCGAGTCCCGGCGTCCCCGACAGCCCACTTCCTGGGTCTTTTCCGACCCTCGTCTCCCGGTCTGCACCCTGGAGGCGCCACGGAGATGATCTGGCAGCAGAGTGCTCCCTGGTCCCACGCGAGCTGCCAAGGCAGCCGCTGCGGCTTGGACGTCCTGCTGTCTGATTTCCGTGTCACATTGAACTTGCAGCACCCCTCACCCCACGCCCCTGCCCAGCGGGCAGACGCTGCGCTCAGGCCAGCGCGGGCGGCTGGCGGGGTGAGGCAGGACTGGTGGCGAGCACCTGCCCTTGGCCACGTGGCTGTAGAAACACGTTGGCCGGGCAAGTGGCGTTTGGGGGTGCTGGGGAAGCCGGCCAAACGAGACCTGCGATCCCCCTGTTCCCAGTCATCAAAAGTGGAAACGTTTGCTGCTCGCCTGGAAGTATCGATCGCACTGTCGTCCCGCCCCTGCGCGTTGGCCCGAAGGCCGTTACGTAACCGAGAAGGGGTGCAGCCCCCCCGGGTCTGGGGCAGTGAGACTGCCCACACGACGCGCCCTCATTTTTTGCGGGGTCGCACACGCTGCCCAGCATCGAGAGAGATACAGAAGAACGATGTTTTCTTTTCTCCTTTTGATGGTATAAAAATGGGTGTTTTCCTTTTTTTTTACTCTTTGTGAACACTACAATAAAATAACAAATGGTATCAGATGTCATTGTGTTCTTAACAGGTGACACAGGCTGTTGAATTCAGCAGAGAAAGCTCGTGCTCGGCCCGTGCACTTGGGAAGACTTTCTCTCCCCTCCCCGCCGCTCGCTGGCTCAGATGCCCCCGCCCGGGCGGCACCGGGCCCACCGACCCCTCCGCTTGCTGCGTTTTCTAAGGATGGTAACGAGGGAGACTGAAATCCCAGGTTGCCCAACACAGGCCTGCTTTGTGCGGCCAGAGGGCACTGTGGGAATACATTCATGCCGTCTGAAAACAGTGTGCATCACCTCACGTGAGCGCTACCCGGCGGCACCTGGGGACTCGTGTCAACTGGTTCCGGTCCGCACAAGTACCAGAAACGATGGGCACCCAACACAGTTTTCCCACAAGGAGTAACGTGAATAAACTCAATGCATTCGCAAACCCAAAATGCACAGAATGGCCCCAGAAGCTAAGACAAGACCACAAGGGGACGTGAACCGGGCAGGAGCTACCGCGCGACTCACGCGTGGGCCCCCGTTTGGGCTGGAAGGGCAGCGGGTCACGAGGCCATCCACGCCGACAGCTTCTAGCTTGTGCGTCAAGGACCACAGAGACCACGAGCACCGGGACAAAATGTTCGTGTCAAAATGCGTCAAGCACCAAATTCTACAAGTTTCAAAGCAGTCGAGTACCCAGGTCTGACTGTAACTTCGCAGTATTTTGCCTGTACAATGAGCACTTCTTAACCCAAATTTGTGAGGGAAAACTAAGGATGCACGTGATACGTGGGTGGTGCTGCTTCCCTATCTATATCAATGTTTGAGTCAAAAATGTGGGTGCGCATCATATACGGCAAAGTATGGTAATTTGATTCATTATCACACATCATCATCATAGCTCATTTGCATACCCTGCCCAAGTAGTGGTGACTTCTGTCCCTCGGGCCACACATCGGCCCGTTTCCTCTTGAGCTCCACACCCCAAATCTGTGCCTTGCGCGTGTGGACCATGCGGATTAAATCTGTGGCCACAGGTAAAAGCGAGTAACTCACGTGGGGACAAGCTGCCCTTACTCTGGTGGATGCGTTGCCCGACCCAGAGACACGTTTCTGTGCGACCAACAGCCCTTCTCCAAGCTTCCGTGCAAGCTCTCTCTAACTCGTGACCGACCCGGTCATTCTTCCATCCCACTGTGTCTTCTCTATCCACTTCGCGACTCCACCTCCCAAACCACTGTCCTTTTATCAACTTCAGTACCCGGGGAGCTGATTTGGAGGCACAGTTTCACCGGTTTCCTGACGCCTATACAAATGATAAGACCTAATTGGGCAAATTCATGATTTACAAATATATGTATAGAGCCTCATAATAGAGCGCAGACAGGCCTGTCACGGGGGCGCGGTGGGTACCGTTCCAGACCAGCACTCGAAAGTGACTGTCGCAGTAAGGCAAGCCGTAGTCCTCTCGCTGGGGGGGCCTTGCCTTCCATTTGTGAAAAACACAACATCTGTGCAGCGTGCAATCAAGCGAAGCTCTGGGTAATGGGATGTGCATGTTTCACATGAAACTTTAAACAGAGGACAGTATTAGTTCTATGGACTTTCATGGTGATGAAGACCACAAGTGCCTATTTGTCTAGATTATGTTGATCCTGCTCGGCACGCTTCAGTCCTGCACCCCTCCCCGCTCTTTGGGGGAGGGGGCTGTTTGCCTAGCAGGCGCTATGGATGGCAAATTGCCCCGTGCATTTCCGTTGCTACATAAATAATGAACATTTCTGCATCCGCGGACACTTTGATAGCCACAGCGATAATATATCTCCCTCATTTCAGAGAATAAAAATGTGCAGAAGCCTTTTACCTTGCTTCAGCAGGTGAGATGGATCAGGTTGGCACGTGACCTGATTTTTCTTCGTCAAAACCGTGGTGTAGCAGTTCACGAAATTGCCCATGAAATATGCCCATTGCTTAGAGGGCAAAAACCAAAAAAAGAAAAAGAAAAAAAACACCCCAAAAGCCAGGATGTTCACTGCGCTCGCTCTCAGATCCCATCCCCTTCTCTCTTCCTAGCGGACGCCTCAGGGCTGGGGCTCGTAGGTGAAGAATCAGGAGAGTCTTTTCCTGCTCCTTCGCGCTGCCTGCCCAGCTCCGTAGGCGATGACAGCGCGTGTGTCACCAGAAGCAGGCGCTTGGGAACCCGTCACCAGTTAGCAAAGTCAGACCGGCTGTGTGACATCGGGCAAGTGACCCGACCCCCGTATATGCTCCTCTAGGGAAGTAGAAAACGCTCATCTGACACGGTCGTTGTGGCAGTTAAATGAGATAGTGTACGTACATCTCCAGCACCTGGGTGGGGTAGAGTAACACAAAATAAGGCAACAATTCATTTCTGTAGTTCCTTCCACGTCTCTACCATTACGCATCCCATAGCATTACGTTACATCACATTACGTTAGAGTCATTCTAGAAAGTTCTGGTGTTTTGTTATAAAAAGCAATACGTGGGTATTGCATAATCAAAGGCAAAGTATAAAAGGAAGAAAGTGGACTTTTTCCCCGATGAGCACACCCTACAAATAAAGCACTGTGTACGCACATATGCATAATCTTCCTTTACATGTATTTATTCAGAAATCTTTTTTTAAATGGGATTATGCTGAAACCTACAGTTAACGCTCAACCAGAGCAGGGATGAGTGTGACTCCCTGCAGGGCTGCCGTGTCCTCTGCGTCACTGCCCAGCAGAGTGCTTTCAGAGGCCGTCCCGGATGCAGCCAGGGGCCACCCTGTTCAGAGTCTTGTCCTAAGCCTGCATTTTGTCCTCCCAGCAATGAGCATGTGCTTGAGGCGTTTAACCAGAGGAGCGACACGATCCGATCTGCACTCCCAAAGAGAGAATTCGGAGGGACGGACGAGGGTGCTGCTATTTCCACAGTGGCCATGCTGGGGTTTCAGACCAGCGGCGGTGGGGGACGGAGCTGAGATTTATTTAAAAGGAGGACTGGGCACTGCCGGACCCTGGATTGGCCTGGGTCTGAGGGAGAGGCAGCTGCCGACAGCCTGGGCATCTCTGGCAGGCCCGGGCGGCTGGCGGCAGTTCTGCTCGTTGGGCGAGGGTCTACCGGGGGGTCGTGGTGGGCGAGGCGTTCACTCTGTTGTATTTGCAGTGCCTGGGGGACATCCGAGTGCATCCTCACCCATCTGGAGCACAGAAAGGTGGCGGGAGCGCCCCTCGCAGGGACCCTGGGTGGAGAAGGCGTGGGCCTGCAGGGCCTTGGGACCGAAAGGCTGGGTGCGGGCCTGGGGGGAAGCTGAGAGCAGAAGCCAGGACGCGTGGAAAGCCCACGGCCAGGTCCTTCTTGGGGTCTGTCTGCTACCTGTGGAGTTTGGAACAACTCCCGGAACGTGCAAATACATTTAATGAATCAAGGGGTGCAAAGATGGCGTCACTAAGCCAAAGCCGGGAGGTGTGGCAGCAGGTCCTGGATTTAGCGACGTGGGCGTGGAGCCGGTTCGGCAGGGACGGGGGGCGGACAGCAGGTGGGTGTGGATCGCGCCCGGTTATGTCACCGCCACCCCGTGCCGAGGCTGCCCCACGCACGTCCTCACCGGCGTCAGCTGCTGAGTCGGAGGCCAAACGGGGCCTGTTCTGCGGCTGTGAACTCCTCTGGGGTTGCCTTTTGGGGTAAATTGTTTATTGGTGTTTTTTGTTTGCTTTGTCTATTTAGGTGTTTGTTTTTCCCTTCTTTAGAGTTAACCAGCTTTACGTGTATTCCAGCGGTTAACCTTGAACTCAGATGACAAACGTTTCCTCCTCTGTCATTTGTTCAGTGGGTCTATAATATGTTATGACAATATTTAATGTTTTATTATGGTTAGTTATCTAACGTTTGAAATGGGCGATGCATTGGCATAATTCAAAAATTAAAAATTGTGGAGGGAAAAATCCTTTTCCTATTCCTGTGTCCCCCGCATTCAGTTCCTACCCCCCAACCCTGACTGTGGCGGGTTCTACGGCTATTCGTGCCATGTGCATTTTTTGAGCGTTTATTTATTTCAGACGAATATAGAAGTCTAGTTTTCCTGGGTTTTTTTTAATACACAAAAGGTAGAAAATTATACACACCATTCTGTACCTTGGTTTTCCTATTTTAACAGTAACTGTTGGAGTTCTTTCTGCCTCGGTGCATCACAGAGAACTGTCTCGTTTACTTAGAGCTGGAGAGCGTCCTGATCAGAAGGGCTTTCCATCCTTAAAATTAGAAAAAGAATTTCTCGTATTTCTTATACTTCAATAGTGTTAATTCTTTACATCTGGAAATGATTTTTGTGAGGTCTGAATTTAACATTATTTCTTTTGCTAATGGAGAGCCAGTTGTCCCAACAGTGTTGACCGACTAAGCCAGCCTTTTCCCACTGATGTGAAAGGCCAGCTTGCCCTACAATAAATTCTTAGAAATGCCTGAGTCTGCTTCCGAAATCTCTGTTCGGCTTCACCGATTGATTTGTCTGGGCCGGAAGAGCACAGCCGTGTTTGGAGTTCTCCAGGATCGCAATGCATTTTGTTAACTGTGGAGGCAAATAGCCTCTCTTCTTCATTCTTAAAAAAATGTCCTCATTATTTTGTTATTCTTTATTTTATGGGTGAACTTTATAACTAATTAGTCAAGTTCCAGAATCTTGTTAAAAGATTGATTGGAGTTGCATGAAATTTATAGATAAATCTGTGGGAAAAAACACGACATCTTTAAATGTCACCTTTCCATTTGGAGCATAAAATGTCTTTTTATTGATTAAGTTCTTTCACGTGTTTCAGTCAAGTTTTATAATTTCTTTCTTTTTCCCCTGAAATGTAGGTCTTCTACATTTCAACAGTTACTTTCTAAGTATTTTATGTTGCTATTAAGACGGGTGCCTCCCTCTCTCATTATATTATCTAACTGGTTATTTGGGGGTTAGTGTTTGCCACTGATTCTCGTAAGTTTATCTACTTTTGTTTGTTTAGCTTTTATGACAGAAAATTCCATGCACAACACAGAACAAAAGGCAACATACAAGAAATCCTTCTATTCTCCCCACCCCCAGCCCACCAGCCGTCAGCCCACAGCCAGCGCCAGTCCGTGTGCGCGCAGGGTCCGGCGGAGGGAATGCCCCTTCCAAGGAGCTGGCACGTCGTTCTGTAACGTGACAGTGTTTGAACAACTTCAGAAAGGGTGTTCCTTCTGCTGAACCCTGTATCGTGTGCATCAGCCCCCCACCAACTCCGGGTTACTTCGAAGCAATTCCCAGATATCACATTGCACTATGCAGTTCTAAAAGATTTGGACTCTTTATTTTAAAAAAAGTATAACCACAATACCATCACGATACACCCATATCATAACACCAATCCCTTGGTATCATCTCATTAAATATCTAGGATTTACATTTCCTCATTGTCCTTCAAGCATTTTTAAAGTTTGTTTGAATGAAGATAACAAATTCCAACACACTGCAATTGTTGGACCTGTTACAAAAGTGTCTTCTAACCCCCTTTGTGTGTGTGTTGTTGAGAAGTCTTTCGCAGAGTTCCCCACATTCTGATTTTTTCCTGTTGGAATCCAGGCCTGTCTTTCCCCCATGGTCCTCTGTTGCCTGTACTCCTTCCAATCCTGTCATCAAGTCTCTCGAGTCATTTTGGTTGACTATAGCACTTCTGGGAATATTCCAGGGAGGGCTCATGGGGACACATTCCCTGAGTTCGTGCATGTCCATAACAGCGTCTCTGCAGCCTTCATGTTTGAAGGTCATGCGGTTGGCCATTGTGGGGTTCTTCCGGTCTGAGACTGACAAGGCACCCTGTTATCCTTTTCTACTTCCCTCTGCATAGTTGCTAATACCAGGTGGAAGCTTGTGGGCCTATTTGTTCTGATCGGCTCCTGTTCGCCATTCTCATGAATATCGTATCATCAAGTTTTGTTCTAGATGTTATCTGTGGCTTTTTAGTTTTGCCATTCTGTTTCCTGTTTTTTGTTTGTTTGCTTGCTTTATTTTTTGTAATGGGGGAGATTCAGGGAGATTTTTAAAAATTTATAATTATGTATTTCGACTCAACAACTTACCAAAATATATAGCGTTAATGGATTTTCTCAGCTGGCCCTTATGGATTTTTCTAGGTTGGAAAAAAATGATGCCATCTCTCTTGTTTTTCATTTTGTATTCCCAAGAATTCTTTCTTCTTCCCATATTGTTCTTTTGTAGATCTTGTTCTGTCTTCTCACACTTCTCAGCTCTCACTATGAGGGTTCAATCTGGAATATTTTAGAAATTCTAACTGTTTCTGCTTTAAATCTGTTTTAGTGGAAGCCAGTGGTTTCAATGACTCAGATATTTTATGTTTGTGTTTTTAAAATTAAAATCTAGGTTGACGAGTTTTAGAGGGCAGTGTGGTCTCCATCCATAATTATGTGAATGATTGTCTGGCTTTCTGGTGGGTTTCTCTCCCTTCTATCTCCTCAGCAGGCGCAGGAAGCTTCTGGAACCTGCCATCTGGCTCTCCCACAGATGTGGTGGGTGGGGGAGCAGCTCCACTGCTGGATTTTTTTTGGGGGGAGACATACCAGCTAGGAGGAGTGGTGGGCAATCCCCTCATGAATGAAGTGGGTAATTAGAGGACTCCGTTTAAACATGATTATTGATGGCATTTACAGTGGTTACTTACCTTTGGTTACATTCAGTTTTGACTCAATACCTATTTCTCCAACATCACCTTTTTCTTTCTTTCTTTCTTGAACAGTTCAGGAGTATGAATGACGGTAATGACAGATTAGGGATAATCTTGAATCTGCTTTAATATACACATGCACACAGCAATTTATAAATGTGGCCAATATAGAAGGCAAATTATTATTTTTAAACCCGAGTGCTTTAATAATCAAATGTGGCAAATTATTTGTGATGCACCTCCGAATTAATATTGACCAGCCAGGTGTGTCAACATCATAGCATCTTGGGTGAAAAATCAACGATTTCATAAATCACAGTGCACTTCACGTACCATGTTTTGTATTTGGTGTCATAATGACACGAATGCCATCAGTTAAAGGACCTTTGAGAGTCATTCATTGAACCTGGGTCTAGTCAACAACATTAATTAAAACTTGTAAGTTGTGGACCTTATAACTGACTTATCTAACGAGGCTCAGTGGGTTTATTCACTAGGTCCTCTTTCTTCATACTATGTACCTGAAAACTAAGCTGCGAGAAAACATCTTCATATGCCTCATGTAGTGACTTTTGTGGTGAGCAACTGCTAAGGACAGAGCTCATTTGAAACATGAAGAGGTCACAATTGATGATAATGAACTTTGTTCACTGTTGAATTAGGAAAGCCCTAGGCAGGGCAATTGACTGTGAACGTTAACCCTGCGATGATGACCCACAATTTTTAGAGTATTTAGATGTCATGGTAGAACTGGGGTCTAAACCCACACGAGTCAATGTCCTCGGCGCGAAGGAGGACATTATTCACAGGCAGAGACGGGGGAGAGGCGTGTGTCTGGGGTCCTGCTCGGGAGCCCACTGATCCCCAAGCGGAACCCGAGAAGGACACGTTGTGACCACTATCCCTCACCCCAGTCTCTGGAAGGGCTGGTGAAATGAGGACATTTTAGTCATCTTCAAAGCAGACAGCACGCCAAGTGTCATCCAAGATGGCTCTGCTCCTGAATCATTAAAGGGCACCGGAGAAGCCGTGAGGAAATCTGCTGGGTTTTGACATTCCATCGCGTTGCCCTTCACCGCAGCTGCCAAAATCGGGCAGCTGCTTCGGGCGTCCCCTGCGGGCTCCCGGCTCCGCGCCCTGGTGACCGCCCCGCCCGGCGGCCGGTCGGCCTCGCCGCCCTCGCGTGTCCTGATTCAACGCTCGTGTCTGCTGTTTCTCACATTACAGACGTCACGGCACGCAAAGAGGCACTTTTAGCCCGGCCCCAGTGCCCCAGCCCCAGCGGGTTCACACAAGAAACGCAGCCCACGTGGCGCACGACACGGGGCACGTTTGCACGCGGCGCGGACGGGGCGGCGCTCTCGCTGCGGGACCCGGAGAGCAGCGACACGGGGACACAGAGGTTGGCCTCTGTTCCTGCTTCCCGCTCTGGGCACGTGTTTGCCCGCAGTCATGCGCCGGAAGACGAAGACTGTGTGGAGCGTTCGTGCTCTTTCGGTCACAGCCAAACGTGACGTCCCAGAGCCGTTAGAAGATGTCACTCGGAGGGGTTTGCAAACTTGGCGCATCGCCGCTGGGAGCCTAAAGAAGGAAGTTTGCGACGAAGAATTCCCATCGAGGTCGTGCGGGTTGACCTGACAGGCATTACAAAGCCAACCCCGAGGTGTCCTCCAGGTGCCTGCTAAGACTGTGGGGGCCCGAGGCCAGCTTTTAGGACCACCCCGGGACTAGAAGCTTCCACCAGGGTAGGCGTGAGGGATAGCAGGCCACAGGAGAGCCTGGAAGTGGACTCGGGCATGCCCGGATGGACTTTCAGGCCGGCCCCGGCCCCGGAATGGCCTTCCTGCTCCCGGAGGTGTTCTCACCCCCGGGCGGTGTTTGCCAGTCTACTAGGACAGTCGCTGGCTCAGCTTTGGTTAACCCCTCAGTAAGCTGTTGCTATTTACATGTGATGTCAGCCCCCTTGCTGCCAGTTTGCTTACAAGTAGCCTTGGGGCGATGTGAGGTAAGGGGTTGGGGCGATCTGCATGTCACCCATGCTTCTAAGAGACATTGGTGCAAAAAGAGATAATCACACATCTCAGAGCTTCTGGACTGCGTCAACTTTTCTGGCTCGATGTCTCTGTCCCCGCTGGCATTTCTCAGAAACGTCGCCGTTCTCATGGCTGAATACGCTCTGGACCTCTGGGGCGCAAAGCCCGGGCCGTGGAGCTGCAGCACAGGCCCCGCGTGTGAGCTCGTGAGACATACAGGCTCCAGCCCCGGCAAAGCAGAGTCTGCGAGACCCCACGTGGGAGAGTCACTCACCGTTCGAGAGCACCTCTTGTCATTGGCGGCACGAGAAGGACCAGGTGACCTTTGTAGAGAAGCCCGCAGAGGCGGTGTTTCCTCACCACCAGAGCTGAAATCCTCCTGGTGGTTGTGAGGGCGATCGGGCTGATGTGGCGCCTTTAGTGCGCACGTGGCCGCCCTGGGAGGAAGGATTAGGAGCTCCCCAGGGAGACAGCGCCACAGCACGTCTGCTGCACACACTCCAGTCCCGGATGGACACGTTTCATTCTAAAGCCTGGAGCCCTACCAAAGCCTTGTTTAATGTGGGATATTTGTTGTTGTTCCTGAGCAGAAAAACGACTGAGCTGATGGCAGTGGGAAAATCCTGCGCAGTGTCCCGGCCCAGGAATGCCTCCCACCCCTGCAGCCTCGTCGGCAGATCTGGGAAGCGCTGCTCGTTGGCTCGCCCAGCGGCACCGGCAGCAGTCGGGCAGGGCTGGGAGAGCCCGAGAGGAACGCTGCAGCGCCTGCAGGGCAGGGCTGGGAGGGCCCCAGAGGAACGCTGCAGCGCCTGCAGGGCAGGGCTGGGAGGGCCCCAGAGGACCGCTGCAGCGCCTGCAGGGCAGGGCTGTGAGGGCCCCAGAGGACCGCTGCAGCGCCTGCAGGGCAGGGCTGGGAGGGCCCCAGAGGAACGCTGCAGCGCCTGCAGGGCAGGGCTGTGAGGGCCCCAGAGGACCGCTGCAGCGCCTGCAGGGCAGGGCTGGGAGGGCCCCAGAGGAACGCTGCAGCGCCTGCAGGGCAGGGCTGGGAGGGCCCCAGAGGAACGCTGCAGCGCCTGCAGGGCAGGGCTGTGAGGGCCCCAGAGGAACGCTGCAGCGCCTGCAGGGCAGGGCTGGGAGGGCCCCAGAGGAACGCTGCAGCGCCTGCAGCCTCTTCCAGAGCGTGCAGGGAATGCTTGCGCTTGCAAACAATACGCCTGTAGCTTTGAGATTGTGTAGTCATCCGGTTCTCATCGGTCGTTATCGAAGACTTGGGAAGACAGGACTGATGAAGTCGCTCACACTGCGGTCGGTGTCATCAATAACACGAGGGTTTCTAGAAAAAACCCAGCCATACAGGCCTCTAGTTTCCATTTGACGTGGCCGGGCGTGTCGTGGACAGCCCCGGCCTATTGAGAGATTCCACCATTCCTTTCAAGAGGCCACGATTTTATTTCTTTATTTGTTTTACACCCAGGAAATACCTGGGAGACGGCTTCTTTGTGACACGAACGTGACGACAGCAGTGCACTGGGCTCTGCCAACGGCGTTTAGAGGCCCAAGTGGGTGAAGCCCGTCAGACGGAGATTTCCGCGCGAAGGGAAGCCCCGAGTCAAGGGACTGGATCACCCAAGTCGGGCCCCCCTGTGCTGACCGTGGCCCTCCGGTTGCCCCCGACAGCCCAGATGTGTGCCCGCTTCCTTGGTGCCATGGCACCCCGCCTGCCCCTCCCTCCCTGCCCCCTCCTGCTCTGAACCTTAGAGTATCAGATTGCTGAGACGGCCAGCGCCGTCGGTTATGAAAGGCGTCATGTGACATGTGTACACGGCTGGTCACATACACCCCCACTCGCTGTTGACCCACGTGTTGACCTCACCGAACGTTCCAGTTGCTTTCCAGCACTTTCTCTGTGTTCCAGCTCTGCCGGACGGCTGGCCTCTCGGAATGTGACGTAGTTTGCTTCTCTGTGGCTTCGTGGGGGGCTGCAGGGGACTTCTGTTCCCCACAATCCGCCTGGTCGATCGTTCTTTCTTCCAGATGCTTCCATGTTGGCCTCACTGAAAACCTCCACTCCTGACAGGGATGGGTGGGAGGCTCTAGAAAGTTCCTCTCCCGCGTTTCTTTGCAGCAGAGGTGCGGATGGGATTGCAATCAGCCCGCCATCTGTCTCAGTTTCCTGCATAAAGAAGAAGGGCATTTTCAGGGTCAGAATGAGAAGACGCTTGCAGACAGCGTTCACCCCAATATTTTAAGAATTGCTTTGCTTTCTAACTGCCCCTCAATTCACACACATACCGCATTGTAGTGTGTGCAGTTTTTTGAAACTTATTTTTAAGTAAACTTTTCTATGATTTTTAATCATTTCTCATGAATCCCTAAGTCCATTATTCACAATTTTCAAGCATTTACATAGGAGATTTTATCAGCTTTTTAGGGAGCAGACATGTCTTTTCCACGATGTCTCTGTCCTACCCAGAACAAATGATTCGGAATCATGATTTCTGTATGATTTAAGTTAGCCATACGATGCTGACTTTAAACCGATACTTGGTGATGTGCACGATGTCTTCGATTGTCCAGGTTTTTGAAAATGAACACTGTGCTTGAACCCATGTCTACTTTAAAATTCTATCTGATTAGTTCAAATAACACCCAATAAAGAAAGTTAAGTTTTGGATTGGGGATTACAGAGTCTGGATTATTTGCTTAGATGGTTCAAACAAATTGGGAACTTTGAAAACTGCCCTTTCCTTGGTGCTGCGTCTCGTCCTGCACGCACCACAGACAGCAATACCTTTGAACAGGAAGCCTTGCAACAAGGCAGCAGAAGGCAGCACCACTGAGACAAGGCGCAGGTGCAGGGCGTCTTGCTGGTGCTGGTGAAAGCCAGGGAGCAGTCACCTGACGGAAGAGTCACCTAGCTTAAGCTTTGCGTTCTGGTGTGGACAGTGCCCTGAAGGAAAGTCAGTGACCACTGCCGGGGGGTGGGTAATCAAGTTGCATTTGCTCCAGCAGAGGGCACTGTCCCGCTGTCCTTATTACATATTCACGCGCATCTCATATACCATCAGCCTATCACGACCAGCGACACGACTACGAAACAGCGTAGAGCATACACGTAAGTTCAACATTCCTTCAAGGATTTGTCTTTTCTCCTGCCCAAAGCAAGGGCGACAGCTCACGGAGGCAATCCTGGCTTGCAGATAGACCTCAGGGAGGAAGCATTTACACGCAGAGCAAACCCCGCACTGGGGTTCACCCTCCGCCCTGGGGTTCACCCTCCACCCTGGAGCAGGACCGGGGATTTTCCTTTCCCTTTTTAATCTCTTTTAAGAACCGTTGTCCTTGAATCGGGCTTTTGAAGCATTTTTTCCTCTCCGGGGAGAAGAATGCTAATTTCTTGCAGAAGACTTTGATTGTTAAAATACCTGGACGCCGATCTGTTTTTGTGTTGCTCTTGTGCACTCGCACCCGACCATAAGGCCCAGGACTGGAGGCGACCAGGACGGCCAGCCTGTGGCGCCAGGGCGGGGGCTTGGTGGCGGCGGGAAGCGGCCGCGTCGCCTCCCCGGGCGCCTGTGGGTGTGCAGTGCGGTGAAGCGTGGCCACCCAGGTCCTGCGGCAGGTGTCCCACGTGTCCCCTCATTTCTGGTGGTGTCGCGGAAAGCATCACCAGGAGGAGGTGCCCCCCGCCCACTGTCTTGGTGATTCTTGCTTCTTGTCCCCCGTTTCCAACCCCTCCTGTTCCAAGGGGCTGGCCGACCAGCAAATTGCGGCAACCAGAGGATTAAACACAACGAAGAGGCTGTTAGAACGGCGGACGTGGGCTTTTGGACGAACCCAGAGCCACCAGGCGTTGCAGTGCAAGATCACTCAGCCCGGTGGCTCCGGAAGGGACCCGCCCCTCCCCTCCTCCGGCTAAGCGTGACCTCTGCAGGACAGGGTTCGATTACTGAGGTCTTCCGAACGTCAGCCCACCAGGCAAGCAAGGCGCCTTCCCCTGTCTTTATTCACAGAGAACTTGCTTTCACTGGTCCTAGAAGACTCTACTCCACAGGCCTTTTAAAGGGTCTACTGCGCATGGAAGGCCTTAAACCATGACGAGAGTGACAAGATGAAGGAAAATGTTGCATTGTCATTGGTCCCAACAAACTGCTAACGTTTTAAGAGTCTCTTCTTTATCAAGCATAGAGCTTCAATCAGTTACTAACGTGTTTAACAGCTAAGAGCATTGATACCCATTTAAGACCGAGGCTGTGGGCAAAGACGTGCTAAATGAATGAATTCCGGTAACACGACAGAGAAATCCGGTTGTTTCCCACCCCCGTGCCTTTGCTGTGACTATTTCTGCCACACAACGTTCTCCCCGCTTGACTGGGCCATGTTCAATGCTATTTATCTGTCTACATTGCACTTATAAAAGGTTTAAAAAAACCCCACCCCTAATGACAACCCCGTGTTGGCGAGGGTGTGTGAACACGGCACCTGCCCGTACCTGGACGGAAGGTAACTGAGCACGTCAGTATGACCCAGGGATGCCCCTTCCATAAACTCATCATAATAAGGAATGTGAGCAAGGACCTGGCTACAGGCGAGTTCCCCGAAATGCCCTTTTGGTGGTGGGTCTAGACTGGGACACCACTGGGGCTGGGACCAGGTAGGCAAGCCGGGCATCTACGTAACATCCGCCTCCCGAGACGCTTCCCGACGCAGCCCTGGGGAGGGAACAGGAGAAAATTATTCTGAACAATCTCAAACACAAAACTAGAGTAATCAAATAAACTTCAAAATTGGTACCACTCAGATTTAATAAGTACCCAAAACTGGATGAATGGAATCTAACCTGTGTGATGTAAAACGCTTGCTTCTTTATTCTGTACCAATTTGGGATTTAAATCTGATGTGGGGTTACCCCCACTTCCCTCCCCCTCTGTTCCCCAGTTAAGCAGAGGAGGGCAGAATGTTTATCTGGCTTATTTCAGCACGGACTGTGGAGTTTGGGCACCAGTAAGTCCTAGACTGTTGATGGAGGGTGCACGGCAAAGAATCACGTGGTGGTGGGCCGAGAGTCACGTGGGGGAGGGAAGAGAATCACGTGGGGGAGGGCCCGAGAGTCACGTGGGGGAGGGCCGAGAGTCACGGGGGAGGGAAGAGAGTCACGTGGGGGAGGGAAGAGAGTCACGTGGGCCCCCCCCCCAGAGTTACCTGGGGGAGGGCTGAGAGTCATGTGGGGGAGGGAAGAGAATCACGTGGGGGGAGGGCCGAGAGTCACGTGGGGCGTGGGCGAAGCTGGCAGCCTGGTATAAAGGTCAGAGAGGACCGCGCCAGGGGAGCAGGTGAGGCCAGTGTTTGCCGGAGAAACTCCTTTCCCTTCCTTTTCGAGGGTAACTTCCTGGGTGGAGGCTTCGAGGTTGCCGTGTGTTTCCTGTGTTTCTCCCCTTTGTCGTTTGTGTGGTTTCGGGAGAAGACGATTCAGCTGTCATCCTTGTCGCTCTCGGGAAGGTGTTTCCTCCTTGTCTTTGGTTTACTGTGGTTTGAACGAATACGATGACCATGCGTAGATTTTTATTTTATTATTTTTGGTTTGTATCCTCCTTGGTGCTTTCGGACCTGGGACCTGTGGTTTGGTAAACTCATCGCTCATTAATTTTAGAAAATTCTCAGGTAGCACCCCTTCCAGTCGTTCTTCTGTGGGTGTCTCCACAGCATGGATGCTACACCCTTTGCAATGGCCCCGCGGTTCTTGGCTCTTCTGATTTGTCTTTTTTCTCTCCCTCTTTGCATTTCAGTTCGGGAAGTTTCTATCGATGTATCTTCAAGCTCGTGGCTTACTTCCTCGGCTGCGCTCCGTCTGTGGTGAGCCCGTCTAAGTTCTTTATTTCTGCCACGGGGGCTTTTGTTTGTTTGTTTCTGGCATTTGCTTTTGATTCCTTCTCCGAGTTTCCATCTCTTTGTGTCATCATTTTTATGGCTGATCTGAGCCACCAGGCTTAGAACTTCCCACCTCGGAACACTGACGCTGACCCCGAGGTCACCGCCGGCCCTGGCTCTGAGCCGGGAACCCGGCAGTGCCCCCTGCTGAGCGGCGGACGCTGCCCCCCATGTCCCTGGCCTCTGGGCCACTGCTTCAGCCCCCAGTGCTGCCCGGCTGCGCGGTCCCTGCTTGGACTGGCAGGGGCCACAGGGCCCCATGGAGCTGTGCGGGCAGCTGGAAGCGTGAGCGCTCGGCTTTTCCACGTTCATGGTGGGATGCAGCCTCTGTCTCCTGCAATTCATTCGGTCTTGGAAGTCCCCCAAAGGGGGTCCCACGCCAGGCAGACAAAAGAGCTTCCCAATGCAGGTACCTCTCAGGGGTTCAGGAAGTTTGGGCTGGAGCTCAGGGGAGAAGCCGGGGTTGGTAATACAGCTCTGAAGGAGATGTCGCCCCAGCACCCCCAAATAAGGTCTCGGGCAGGATGGGAGGAGATGGCTGAGAACCAGATTTGGAGAAAGTGGGGCTTAGGTGGTGGGGAGAGTGACAGAAGGGGCATCACACGAGTTTGAGAAGAGTCAGCATCAGGGGAGGGAGTGTCTGTGGAGTGGGGTGAGCGGGGTGAGCAAGTGTGGGGTACGGTCAGAAGCCCCACGAAAACAATTGTTGGAACTGGCAGGTGGGCGTGGGCCCTCCCAGTGGTGGTCTTTAGTTAAGGCACGTGCATCTCTTTCAGACATAACGCTGGTGCCCAGGGAGGAGACTGCGCATCCGCACGACTTCCAGGCCCTGGCGAACCCCACGCCGCCCGGTGCCGCGTGAGTGCGGTGCGAGCTCGTGGCGGCACCTCTGCGGTCCGGCCGCTGCTTGTGCTGGGGACCGACCCGCGCGTCCATTACTGGCCCCATTAGGGCCGCTCAGCAAGCAGGGCTCCGCCTGGAGCGCTGTGGGGCCCCGGGTACGTACGATGCCCCCGGGCGCAGGTCGGGGTGGCGGGGGGCACGCGGGGCTGCTGATGTCTGCACGGGAGGGGTGGGCTTGCAGGGGAGACGCCTGAGTGTGCGGGAGGGCAGATGCGCTTCCCCAGGCTCCGTGGGACCGGTCAGGAGGAAACGAGCTCTCCCGCATGCTGCTGGGGTCAGAAGGGTCACCAGTGTAACCGAGGGCGGGCGACAGCTGTGCTCTCCGGGGAGGGCCGCGAGGGGCTTGGGACGGGGGCGCTACATCCTCCTGGGTTTTCTGTCCCGCAGGACCTGGCTGGGCCCGGTGTCCTCAGCTCCCTGACGGGAGCCCTGGGGTGAGTAATCTCCGGTCAGTTCCAAGCGCTGAAAAGTGGGAAAGCAGGGGCGTCCCACCTTGGGGCTTCCCTGGGCCACACGGCACACACTCACGTGAGCTAACAAAGGTCCGTGCGTGACTTGTGTGACGGTTTAGGAAAGCTCGCGCGTCGGTGCGGGGCACGTTCGAAGCCGTCCTGGGCCGCGGGCTGCACGCGCTTGCGTTAAGGGGAGGGGAGAGGTGGGAGCAGGGCTGGCGGAGACGGGGTGGGGGAGCCACGGGGGGGGCCCCGAGCTGCCGTGCTGACACGTCTGGAGGCCCGTCTGGCCACGTGCCGGGAAGTGAGCCTGTCCTGGCCGGCGTGAACAAGTCCTGCGTCGCCAGGAGGAGCTGCGATGGCAGCGCTTGCTGGTCCGCCCGGGGCACTGCTCCTCCCCCCCCCCACACACACACACAGTTCTGACTCTCATCCTACCGCTTTGCTTCCCGTGGGTCCTACTGGCTTCCGGGGACGCCATTACATCTCACTGTCACATGGAGGGGCCCTTACTGACGGCGAGTGAAGAAGGACGACTGGTTTGGACGTGACCGTCACTCCCAGTGAAGGTGGGCCGGCGGTGCACGCTTCGCCTGGGGACGAGGCGGGTGATGCCAGCCTGGGGGCAGTTCTCCGACTCCCCCTAGAGAGCCGCCTGCAGCGGGCAGGGTGACCCTCAAAGACGAGGACCCACTAGCAGATGTCAGAGGCTGGGTGGAAAGCCCCGGGTGGCCTGGCAGTCCCCACCCAGTTGAAATGGGAGGGTCCCCATGGGGGTCCCCGATAGCGTCCATCCCAGTCAAGTAAGACCCCCCTCCCTATTCCTTGTCCTTCCTCCCTCCTCCTCCCTCCCCGCCCCTCTGCTCCGGGGACCCTGAGACTCACTGGGGGGCAAGTGACAGGTCGAGTGGCTGGAAATAAAGGAGAAGGTGACTCCCTCCATCCCTCCTCACGGCTTCCTCCTTGAAGCAAGACGGGGCTGGGAGGAGGAAGGCAGGGCCTGACGGGCTTTGACACTGAACTCGATGTGACTGGAATGAGATGGTTCCTGTACCTGAAATGGACTAAAACGGTCCTGTCCTCTGAGACGGGTGGGAGGAGCCCTGAGTCCTTGCAGGGTCTCATCCAGGCGCTGCCAGCACCCTAGTTCGCAGCTGGAATTCATTCATTCCCGGTTGGTGGATTCATTCATTCCCTGTTGGTGAATCAGTCCGGCCTGTGGGGTTCCCTGTGAAGAGGGGGGCTGGGCCTGAGCTTACTCAGGGGGTTCGTCCGGTGAAGCTTCGCCGCCCACCGGGCAGCAGAGAAGGCTGGGCTCCGAGCAGCACGGCTCCCGCCCGCTCCCCGGCTCTCCGTGCTGGACGCGCTGGCCCCGCTGGCCCGGCCCCGGCTGGAGGCGAAGCGCTGCCTCGTGTTTCATAGGAGGCTTTTGCCCCCTCCCCACGGTGTAGCGATTCTGATAATTGGGACCTGTTTTTCTTTCCCAAAGTGCATTACCCCCATCAATGGCTGGCTTCAGAGGCCGCTCCGAGGCCCCCAGGTTGTGATCTGGACATTTTCATCAGCATCAAGGACATTCTAAATACAGGCAGGCACTTTTATTGGGGAGTTGTATCCCCCCACCCCTCCCCTTCTGCAAGGCGGTGAGCAGAGAGGCAGGAGGAGCTCTGCAGAAAGGCCGTGCCCCGCGGACCTCGTTGGGGTGACAGAACGAGGACCCGTACGTGGGCTTCGGTCAAGTGCAGTTCAGCCGAGTTTACTGAGGGCTTGCTGTGGGGGAGTGGCCATGGCATCCCCGGGCTGGGGCAGCAAGATGGGGGCGCCGGGAAGAGCGAGCCCTAACCTTTGCCCCCGGGTGGTCAGAGACGGTGGGGACAGTTCATTGTATGTGTCGACTTGGGCTCAGCCACGCTGCCCAGATCTGTGGTCCAACCTTATTCTGGGTGTTTCTGTGAGGGTGTTTCTGTGTGAGACGAACACTGAAGTCAGGAGACTTGGAGGACAGCCGATCAGTCTCCCTACTGTAGGTGGGCCTCGTCCGATCAGGGGAAGGTTGGAGCAGAACAAAAGGCCGCTCTCCCCCGAGCAAATGAAACGCCTTCAGACTTGAACTGCAGCGTTGGGAGTCCCTGGGTCTCCAAGGTACTGGCCCACCCTGCGGATTTTGGGCTTCCCAGCCCCCACAATCACGTGGGCCAATTCTTTAAAATAAACTCCTGTACACACCCGTACACGCGCACGTGCACTGCACACCCGTGCACGTGCACCGCACACCTGGAGACAGATTTGCACAAACGGAACTCGTAGGTCCCCTCACTGGACGCAGTGTAGGGCGGTTGCTGAGAAGGGCCATGCGATGTGGGGAGAATGACCACCCTGACGTAAACAGGGAGCGGCCCCCCGTGCACAGGCCCACCCGAGGAAAGTGCAGCCCCCTTTCCGGATGTGAAGGCGGCCTGAGGGCGACGAGCGTGAGCGCGATGGTGACGAGCTGGAAACGACGTTAAGGATTTACCTGGTATGTAACGAGGCAGCCTGCTGCTTGGGAAGAGCGTCCCAGGAGCATTTGGTGACATTCCTACCCATGGGAGGAAGACAGCTGCAGACAGATTGGAGGCCGTGGGTCACAGACACAACCTCGTTACGTAAGAGGGCAGGAAGGCCGTGCTGTGTGGGACCGTGCTCCTGAGAAACGGGGGGGTCCAGAAGCGCACGCACGTGAGAGAAGGGACAGGGACAGCAGCAAGAGAGGCCATCGGGCTGAGGGTGAAGGCTCGCAAGAGGCTTCGAGGAAGTTTGCATTTCAGGGCTCAGGGACTGTGTCATCATCCGGACTTGGCAGCAGAGTTGGGTCAAGGTTTCATAGTTTCTCTCTGATGGTGAGTTCAGTCTGAGCTGGATTTTCAGGATAGAATGGATTTTTCCAGCTCTAAGTCCAGCGATGCTGGTGCTGGTATCAGAACCGTGCGTTTGTGTGTGTGCCCGGGAGAGCTAACGGTCACCGTGGAATGGGCATTTCTGACCTCAGGGCTCCTCCATAGCAGCTTCTCCCGTCAGCCGCAGGCGGGAGGCGCCCTGACCTACTGGCCTACCGGGGTCCTCAGCAGGGATCCAGTGAACATACTGAGCAAACCCCACGTGTCAGTGGGTCTCAGCGTCAGTCAGAGGATGCAGAAGTTACGTTGTTACATTTTCAAATGCCGTAAGCTAAGTGCACACACATACACACTCATTTGGTGTGTGACACTTCAAATGCCTAGGATGACACAACCCCCAAGCCTTGGACGCGAAGGTGATAGCTCTGGCTCTAGACAGAAAGGGAGACTGGGGAAAGATCTCGATAGGGCTGTGTCATCTGGGGGTTCCTGTTGTCCACACTGGAGGTTCTCCCTCTTGGCTACACACCGGAATCATCTCAGGAACTTTGTGAAATACCAGTGCCTGAGGTTCCGATTTCTTTGGAATGGGGTATGGGCTGGGAATCAGAATTCTCTAAAAAGTGCCCTAGGTGACTTTATTGTGCAGCCCAAGTTGGGAACCATTGTTTTAGGTGCCTATTGTCCAGTTTGGTGGCCACGAGCCACATGTGACTACTGACCACTTGGTGTGTGGCTGGTTGGAATCGAGAGGTGCTCGAAGCACAAGTGCACACCAAATTCTGAAGATTTCAAAGATCTTCAAAGTCTTCAAAGTCTTGTATGAAAACAAGACTATAAAATAACATCATTGACTCCTGAGCCACTTTCTTTGGTCGAGCCCGCTCCTACCTCTTTGGAGTGTACTTTTCCCTCAATAAACTATCTCTTTGTTTCACCACTTTAAAAAATAAAAATAATAAAAAAACATCATTAATAATATTATACCTCCCCACCCCACCCCACATAGCCATGCCCTGACCTCCAGAGCATGTGACTACGTTCTGCTACAGGGCAGAGATTCAAGTTGCAAATGGACTAAGGTTGCTAGAGAGCTGCCCTTAAATAAGGAGATTCTCCTGGATTATCTGGGTGAGCATGTTATTTTAAGCACAAGGGTCCTTAATGTGGAGGCAGGGGGCAGAGAAGGAGGGTCAGAGTGACCTGATGTGACAAAGGCTCCACCAACCCTCGCTGGCTTTGAAAATGGGAGCAGGACCACAAACCAGGAGTGTGGGCAGCTTCTAGAAGCTGGAAGAGGCAGAAATACAAAACCTCCCCGGGGCCTCCAGACTGATGTCAAGCAGGTGTTACCCTATGTCTTCTTTCAGGTCTTACATTTAAGCTGTTAATTCAAGTTTTTATTTTTTGAGTTGTGTAAGATAGGGGTCCAGTGTCATTCTTTTGTTTGTGAATACCCACTTTTCCCAACAGAATTTGTTACAGAGACTTTCCTTTTCCCATTTAGTATTTTTGGCTTCCTGTCAAATGCTAGTTGACTGCATGTGTGTGGGTTTGTTTATGGGCACTTGATTCTGTCCCATTGGTCTCTGAGTCTGGTTTTATTGTAGTACCACACTGTTTTGATTGCCACAGCTTTGTAATATAGTTTGAAATCAGGAAAAGGCATGTTTTTAGTTTGTTGTAAAAGAGAAGTGTTTACGTGTTCTCTTCCATGTGGGTAAGTGACAAGTGAAAATTAAAATAATTCATTGAGAATGTACTCCTATGTAAAGTATTGTATAGATGGTGCGGACAATAGAACTTAGAAAAATCATATGAATTAGCTCATCTTAGATGGTTTTAAAAAGTGGTTAATTAAGTCTGGCTTAGGTTATTCAACTCATGTTTGCTGTGGAGTCCTTTAACGTAGTATGTGGAGGCAAAAGGACAATTTCTGACTCTCTGCTTGTTGTTTTGAGGGTGCTTGTGCCTGAGAAAATGGGAGTGAGGTTGCTGGGAACCCCTGGTTAGGGCCCTTCAGGTAGAATATTTCATCTCCAGGGAGGAACCGATAGACAATGGAATATGTTCAAATGGACTGTGTTCAGTGGCTGAGTTCTGATTCTCATCTCCTCTGGACCCCCGTTTCCTTTGCTATTATTAACATTAGGTCCCTTCTAGAAGGTGGGCTGGTCAACAGGAAACAAAGTGCCTGGGGAGAAAAGGCCTTTGGGATTTTAGGGGTATGGAAGGTGCTTGGATGGGGGTAACCAGGGTGGCAGAGGGGCAGCCTGCACTGCAGAGCAGCCGCAGGAGGAACACGCCTGCTCCATCTCCTCCATCAGGTGGCTGTTATGCTAATTCTTTCAGCAAATGCTTCCTGACAGGCTCTTCTGCACCAGGGACACCGTCATGTATGTGCCAGGCCCACGAAGCTCCTCTTAGAAGCTGAAGGGTGGATGCTTGCCTGAATGGGACCTATTTTAGTCACTTGGGACTGTTAGTCACTTTCGGCAGAGGACATCGTCGTGATGGGTCAGTCAGACACACTACCGTTTCTTTCAACATTTGGTAAAAATTGTCAGGGAAGCCAAGCCAAGGCCCAAACGAGATGGGAAAGATAATCAACTTTAGACTTAAATGGTATTATTTTTCCCTCCGTGAGCAGATGGCTGACATACGATCTCTGCTGTATTTCCTGGCTTTTATATATAGTGGGGGGAGTCCCCACCGGAATGGCCCCAATATTAATGGAGAAGAGCATTGATTTTCTAGCTTCTCTTCCGAGCTGTGTCTCAGATGTGACAGTGAAGTGGAAACAGCCGTCCCCGCTGCCTGGCGTCCAAACACTGCCCTCCTCTCCAGAGAAGCAGACGTGCAGATCAAAGAGGCGCGTTTGGATCTTGGCAGATGGTGGTCTGTCAAGACGTGAATCCTGAGGCTTGACGGGTTCGGTGAAGGAGGAGTGAGCCCCAAGACCAGCCAGTATCCATGGACAGCTTAGCGTAAGGCAGAGGGACAACGTGGAACCCAAGACTCTTGTGCAGCCAGACCCCATGGCTTCATCTTGGCAATCACAAGAATAATGTTTTCCATAAACGGAGGCATAGCTACGATAGCCCACAGTGACCCCTGCCTCCTGATATCCGCGCTCCGTGTAATCCTCTCCCAGGGACTCCCTTTTAACAGACTATGATAAAGGTAATAGGTGTCGCTTCTGAGTTTAGGTTAGCGCCTTCTAGCTGGATCCCTCGCTTCTTGGTGGAAGTCAGATATTGAGTTGTGTGCTGTCCTAAGGGGAGGCCAGCATGGCCAGGGACTGAGAGAGGCCTCCAGCCTTCAGCAGCAAAGGAACGGAAGCCCCTGGTTCACCAGTTTGCAAGGAACCCACGAATGAGCTTGAAAGCAGAGCCTCTTTCAGTTGAGCCTCCGGATGAGACTGCAGCCCTGGCTGACACTGGCTAGCAGCCTTGTGAGCAGTCTCAAGCCGGAGCACCCAGCTAAGCCGTCCTTGGATTGCTAATATATATATTTGGCTACTTTGAATGCTATGCACATTCTTGAACACTCTTATCTTCTGGTGAGCATATGTATTTCTGTTGGAAATACACCTAGGAATGGAATTACGGGGTCACCACATGAATTCACATTAGCAGGTGCTGCCAAAGGGGGCCCCCCAGTTACCCGCAGTGCCCAGGGCCAATCCGTTATCTTAGATTTCAGCGGGACTCGTGGCTCCTCCTTGATTCAGCACAGGACCAAGTGTGCCATGGAATTTTAACGGCATACTTTACTAGTCATAACGCTAATAAAAAGAATAATAAAAGTGAAGGGAACCTTTTGTATACCTAATTACCTCATGTATTCATTTTTGAAAAGCCATGGACACACCGGACTTGATTATATGTTACTATTTTAGGTGTATTGAGCACTAACAGAACAACACACGAAGTATTAGTCATAATATGTCAATAGCATGGCTGTCTTTAAATTGGTTTTTTGAGGAGATAATCAAGTTTAAAGAAAAAAATAGTTGAAGTATTAATAGAATGCTTTTAGATTTTGTTGTCAATATTTAGGTTATTTAGATGAGCTCGGGCTTTTTATTTATTTATTTTTTTAGCTTCACATTCCCAGATAATGGCCCTCATTTTTTGCTTAACATTGCTAGTGGAGATAGCCTGAAGCCTATTGTTTTTCACCGCGGAGAGAGGTTTAATTGTATTACACCTATTTTTCAATTTGATGTCGGTAATAACATTTGTTGATCTATGTGGGCTTTTAGCATTGTATACTCAAGACAGCCAATTGGGATATTATTGAAGATGCCTGGCATTTCTTTTAATGATCAGCATAAAAGGCAGATTTCTTTATTAGAGTCATACTTCTAGAGTTCACGGTTATAGGCAAGACAACAGAGCTCAGCCTTGTGTCCGTAATGAGACCAACGTGCCAAGCTGGACGGGCTTGGTTTAGGGAGGGAGGTACTTGGTGGGGGCGTGAATTTGTCACTCGGAAATCTCTGGAAGATATAGACGTCCACATTTGAAATATTGGTGAGGCACCCAGCAGGCTGAGCTCAGTGAGGACCAGGGCATCTGCACGTCGCTTCTCCAGAGTGGCAGTCTCAGAGTATTCAAGCTTTTACGTGGCAGCTCAGGACTTTCATGGAGAGGTCCAGACAGGACGTGAAAGCCACCATTTCCCCAAGGCCGAGAACGAACCGACAGTGTTGTTTCTGCCACATTCCACGAGTCAAAGCAATCCCGGGGCCTAGAACCGAGGGGAGGGGCGGGGAGTCCGACTTTGTCTCTCGACGGGAGGAGTAACGATAATTTTATGGTTATTTAGACTTGTCACCTTAAGACAACCACGTCTAAGTCTGATTGTATTTTGTTTTCACTTTCCTCTGTCTAAACTTGCTCAAACCAGAAACGAGGGAGAAGAGCCCTCTCTGTGTTACAGTCACCTGGTTGCACTAATGGGAAATGCTCATTAGGCTCCCTCACGGTGGAATTAGTTTCAGGGGCGGTGAAACACGGCTCAGATAATTACTGAAGACACAGAACGATCATTGATGGGGAAATTAATAGGGGTTCATGAATTGTGTCAGCAGCCAGCTTACCAAGCACCTTCCCAAACCATCCAGCGTGCTCGGAGCGGGAAATCCGGCCCTGGGCCCCCGAAGTCCAAGGGGCCACGCGCTCCAAGTTACGTTTCTCCTGCAGCAGAGCTGCGTGCGCTGCTGCTGCTGGTGGTGTTCTCATTTATTTTTAGTTTTAAAGGGTGATTTTTTTGTTTTTGACAGTCATACCTAAAATATGTCGTCGTTGCCTTGTTTTTATTTCGTTTTTTATAGAGTTCTGAGAGCAAATCTGAATCTAAATGAGTTGAGGTGCTGAGACGTCGGGAAAATCTTGGCCTAAGATGGGAAGACGGGTCTCGGGAAGCAGTTGGCTTTCTCGGGTCCTGGGTTGGATGGAGAGCCTTGCGGCCCTAGGAACAAGGTCCTGGGGCTTCAGCGGTCCCAGCCCATGGCAGTTCCTCGGCTGCTCTAGGCATTTGCCTGTCGCAGCCCTGAATCAGCGTTTGGAGTGGACACTTCCCTCAACACGGTGCCTCTCGCACGGGATCTACCTCTCGTCGCCCATGTCGGAACCTAGAGGGAGCCACGCCCCGATCTCCGCCTCCCTCGCTGACCTGAGCTAGCCGTCCCACCCCACACTCTCGGCCTGCCACCCTTGACCTGACCCTAGGCTTTAGTTCTGTGTCCCGTGTCGCATAGCCCCTCTTTGCCCCCTCCACGACCCAGCGCAGAAGGCGCACAGTCTCATTGCTAGACGGGCTCCAGCCCTGGCCCACCCCGTGTTTCCAGGGCTATAAGCTTTGAAGACCCCTTGTCATCAATCGTCTCAGGAACCACGAGGTGACTGCAGAGAGCCCGGCCTCTCCTGCCTGGATACTAACCCTCTCGCCGGGCCGAGCGAACTGCAGCTTTCTAGAAGGACCGTGCTCTTTCTTTCCTCTGGGCTGCTGTTACATGAGCTCTTCTCTCTCAGATGGTCTCCTCTTCCTTTTTCATGACTATTGAAATCGTTTCTCCATTCTTCTTGGAGACTTCCGGGGAGGCTCTTGCACGCACCTTCTCCTCTTCGTTCCCACAGTTCTCCGGGCGTAGCTCTAACTCCCCATCGCACTGTGCTCTCTTTCTGCACGGGGCTCCTTCACTGGCTGCTGAGCTCTTTCTGGGTGGGGACCAGGGGTTTTCCAGCTTTGACTCCCCGGGCTCTGGTGTGAGGCCGAATGTTCAACACCTACGTTTGACTCCGTGCTTGCATGCATTGTTTGGTGAGCGGCTGGTTACATGGATGACAGGGATAAAGGACGGATGACTGGCTGGAGGGCTGGCTGGCTGGCTGAGTGGTGGGAGGATGGCCAAATGGGAGACGGCGGAGTGAATGGGTGGCTGGGTTGGTCGGCTAATTATTTGTCTTTTCTTTTTTGTTTCTTTGTTTTGTTTCTAGGGGGGTGGTTCCCGGGCCGGGAATCGAACCCAGGCCACGGCATTGAGAGCACCGAAGCCTTAGCCACTGCACCACCAGGGAGCCCCTAGGTTGACTAATTAGTACCTTTATGATAACATTGGGTGGAGCTCATAGACGATGACCTTACATCTAGAAGTCTGTGACTTCCATTTGCCAACGACTCGGGCACAGATTTCGTGGCTCCCCACACCCCTACTTCACCTTTGTGCCGATTCTTGTTGCTTATACTGCAGCTTTCAGAGCCGTGGACGTGGTCTGAAATCAGCATTCTTAAATCTCTGGGGAGACAACAAGAGATTTACACAGCACACAGAAAGCCACAGGCTGATGGCACTGCCTACTGCCACCCCAGCTTCCCGTGCCGTGACACGTGGCTTCCGAGGCGTCGTACAGTTCCTCATCCAAAGTTTGGGAATCCTATTTCCTCCTTTTACAAGCTGGTGAGGTAAAATTATTCGAAACAACCCGTCACATGTATTTCTCCAATCTCTACCATCTATCTATCATCTATCATCTAGCTATCTTCTCTCTACCTACCTACCTCTCAGCCACCTGTCTGTCTCCCCACAGATTTGCACGTTCGGTCACTAAGGTTTGCTTGACAACCCCCAAGGGACCTAGCAGACATGTAGCATTTTTGCGCCCCGCTAGTCACTGCAGCTGTAAACATACACAGGGCTGGTGCAGGAGCAGGGAGGACTGGCCCCGGCGGGACACCCTGCTGCTGTCTGACATCCGTCGCTTCCCGTTGCTCCAGCACGACTGGCAGAGCCGCGGTATCATTGCACACGGTGGCATCCAGCTATCAAAAGGCTTGGGCTGGCTCGGAGGTGGGCACAGCGAATGGCTTTTACTTGCAGTTCCAACTCTAACTCCTTGGTAGCAGCTGCCTGAGCACCGTGTGAGGAAGGGCTCCGAGGGCCTCCCGGAGCTGTGCTTGTTTCATGATGTCTGCCAGGAGGGAATGCAAGCTGCTGTGTTCTCTCTCTCTGATGTAAGACCACAAAAGGTGGCCATTACGACGGACAGGTTTTCATCATGACATAGGGTTTTAGGCTGGTTTGTCCACTTGTTCGCCCTAATGATTCAAGAGCTCGTTCAGGAGGAAGTTTCTACAGCTATTTCAGAGTTTTAGAAGCTGGTTTTTGAACTGTGCAATCCTTCTTCTTCAGTGAGTGTGGCTAAAGTATAGAGAGAGTATTTAGGAAGGCTAACCGTGACAGCAACACCTATGAGGGTATTTTCCTGGGAAAGAAATGCTTGTCTTCCTGTCCCGGTGGGTTATCTAGGCTAAGAAAGGGTGACCCCGAGCAGCTGGGGCTCGTCCTGTGTGGGTTAAAAATTCAAAACGTTCACTTCTGTGCAGATGCAAATACAATCAAATTAACTTTATTTTAAGCTTTGATTACATTCTAGTTAATGAGACTATATTATGTTAAGCCAGTTAAACAGTCTAGCAAAATGCATTTAATTTTAAAATTGGGTATCGGAAGGCCTGGCAAATGCTGGGAGATTCCTTAATAGAGTTACGCGAAGGTGTGATATTCCCGTAGGGGACCAGCTACCCTCACGGATCCCTGGTCCAGAAGCCTCAGCCGCAGTCTCAAAGGCTTAGAAATGTGGTTATTCAGACCAGAGAATTCTGTTCTCCCCCACATCAGCTTTCTACCCACTGCTCATTTTCTGTTTGTTAAGAAGCACAATCTACCGACCTAAATCACCCCCCAGATGTGTCAACGGGTTATTCCGACCATAAATCAGCCTTGCAAATAAATACCAGGCAGACTTGTCCATTGGAGCCAGGGAGCACAATGCAAACGATGCCAGCGTCCCCTCTCGCAGGGTCTGCAGTAGCACTGGCTATGTGCAAGGGGGTGTCCCTGTGACCTCACAGCACTGGGGCCTCAACACAGGTGACATGAAGGACAAGAGAGAATCAGGGCTGCCCATCCTTCCAAGGTCTGCTCACTAAATCTGCCAACTTCTCCACGCTGTCAGGCTTACTGTCTCTCTAAGCAAAGTACCTGGGCCTGCATCGTTGTGCGAAGAGGATCCCGGAGAGACAGGTGAAGTATCACCACTAAAGAGGCTAAGTCCTCATGGCTCCTGTCCCAGCTCAGCCTCGTGACTTCCCAGGACAGGCATACCTGTGTTTTTTGTTTCCCCATGACCTAGAGGCCAGAACCTTCACCAGCAGGAAGATCACGACCTGCTTTCTCGCGATACTCGCTTTGTCCTGGTGGTTCGGGCCGGAACCTGCAGTATCGCCGAGGTCTGCCTGTCCTACGGCCCAGAAGGGGTTAAGGGAAGGGCTCCCGGTGCCCAGCGGCCAGGCCAGGCCGAGGTGTGACACCGCCCATCAAATGCACCACAAAACTGCATGATTTAGTAGAGCTGAGTGTCACACCTGCTTCCCCAGCGCCTCTTAGGTGATTAAGTCTTTTGCAAATGCAATTTGTTAAGTGGGGCCGCACCCCCTCACACCGTAAACCCGGGAACTCTGGCAGCCGCTCCTGTGCTGCAGGTGCAAGTGAGGCCCTCTCCGCGGCTTTGCCAAGAAGACAGTGAGACTGCTTCATTGCTGGGGACCAGATCCTGCTTCTAAGGAGGGGACTAGAATTCTAGGGCGATTCCCTCCCTTTGGGGGAGTCCGTTACCCCCAAAAGTCTGAGCAGGGGACCAGAGTCTTGTTTGACATGAGGCCGGGTAGTAAGCAAACCCCTTGCTCAAGGAAGTCCGCTGCTATTCGGAGCCGCAGCCATTTGCGATGATAAATGATGACTTTTTCTCTTATGAGCTATGAGAGCTTAATTAGAGCTTAATTAAAGCTAATCCTCAGGATCCTTTGGAAGGTGGAGTGATTAGAAACTCACTTCCACACGGAATAGCCAGGGTTCGGGGAAGCGTCTGGCGCGCACGGCCCGCCGCCGCGGGGCCCCAGCCGGTCCTGTCGGGGTTTGCCTACCTAAGTCACAGCCACAGCTGCCTGTGTCTGCCCTGGGATCGCGTCCCCCAGGGGACCGGGCCGAGCGCCCAGGGCGAGCCCCGCGTCCGTGCGTCTACGCGGCAGGTCGGCCCTGAATCTGCACGTCCAGCTCGCCGTACACGTGCCTCAGGGAGTCGCTGGCCAGGCTGGCGATCAGCTTCCGGGGCCCGGGCACCCACGGCCGACACACTTCCTCCCACTGCACGGTGGCGCCGGGCCGGACCTCACTGCGGGAGGGAAGAGAGGACAGGTTCACGTGGGGGTCTGGCCTCCTACCGGGGTCAGGGCGCCGTTGGTGAGAGGACGGGCTGGTCCCCCGCGGGACGCCCCAAACGAGGCCCCGAGGAGGCCAGAGCCCGCCGGCGACCTCCCTGGGGCCTGGTCGTTCCCGCGTGGGAACGTCAGTGCGTCACCCAGTGTAGGGGGCCCATCCAGGGTGCAGGGAGCCTCACCAGCCACGTCACCTTAACTCAAGCTCGTCCCCAACCTGCACGGTAACCGCCTCATCGATGTGACCAATCCGCCGCGGCTCACTCTTTGGACTGCAGTTCCCTCCTGGGACTAGAAGCCCATCTGAGTCCCCCAGCCGCCTTTGCCGAGGTCCTGACACCCTAATTAGTTCTCACCAGACCCCTTCGGGTAGCCCTTGTCCCCAGGCCCAAGGTCATGACCCTGCCTGCTGCCAGCTGACTTTGAGTGACCGTGGGCTTTGTCATTCGTCATCCTGTTTCAGCCCCCGCCTTGGGTCCTCTGCAGGTGCCCTTGCTGCCACTCCTTTGTTGTCACTGCGCCACTCCATCCTGGGCAGCTGGTGCTAAGGTCTTCCTCCAGGCCATAACCGAGGCCAATCAGGGTTGGGGGAGGTAGGCTTCTCTGGGGTGCGTCACATCTATCACCCCACGTGGGGCTCGGGAGGGCGTCACAGGCAGGTTGGAGCTGTCTGGCAGTCTTTGAGGGGGACAGTCTGACACATTTCGGAGTTAAGGGCATGGAGAGTGAAACCGGTGAAGGAACTTCTGCAGGACCTGGGGTCTGAACTCAGGTTCGCCTGAGCCCCCCGTCCCTGCTCGCTGTACGCCTGCGGGCTGGATGTCGTCCTGGCCCCCGCTCGTAGGCAGACGGCGTGCTGACCACGGCGCCCGCTTTCTCGCGTGTCTGAGCTCTGAGGCAAGACGGACGGCACGTTGTCCGGGACCGAGAGCTTCCTGCGCGTGACGGTGCGCACGCTGGGAGGCCTAGCACGGCCCGGGCCAGCGCTCCTCTGGGAGAGCTTCGGGGACACGAGAGGAGAGACCACGCGTGTCCTGACAGCAGAGGAAAAGGACCTCGTTTCCTGGGCTTACTCAGGCCCAGCACGTGCGAATCAGAAGTCCGACAGGGAACCTGAGACCCCAAGGAGTCACAGAGCCTGCTGGCCCGGATGGGGGAAGAAGAGAGGTACCCCGGGGACACAGAGAGGGCGCTCGTGTCCAGAAACGAGGGACGTGTGATGTGAAGAATTCTGTGGCCAGATCCACAGTCTCCTGAGCAAGTGAGGGGTCAGGGGCTGGAGGAAGGGACTTTTGCTGGCACCTCAGAGGGACCGGGGGGCCCAAGGAGCTGGGGGGACACTATGGTCTCGGACTTGGGGTGGTTGGGTGACAAAGAAGGAAACTGGTGAAGGAATGTGTGGTGTGGATCAGGGACCTCAGCCACGTGAGCCCCCTTTCTCCTGGGGGCTGGGACCCCCTCCAACATCCATTTAGACCAGTGGTGTCCCACCTTGTGGCGTCCCTGGGCCACACTGGAGGAAGGACTGTCGTGGGCCGCACGCACGCTGGCCATAGCTGATGAGCTAACCGAAAGGTCGCGAACAAATCTCACGATGTTTTAAGAGTCTGTGTTGGGCCGCGTTTGGAGCCGGCCTGGGCCGCAGGGTGGACGCGCTTTAGACAGACCCGAAGGGAAGGGAGGAACCCGCGGCCGCACGCGCATGCTCGCCCTATTCCATAACGTTGGAACCCCAAGATTTCCTCAGATGTCACTGGGACAGTAGACCAGGGCTGTCCGGGAAGTATCCTGCCATGCCCCATGAAAAACAGAGGTGTGTGTGGCTGGATCCCCGGACAGCCCTCACACCTCAGCCGGCTGTGGGGGTGTATCCCCTGGGATAAAAGGGAAGACCCCCAAATCCTAGAAATCCAGACACTAGATAAGAAACCCGCTTCCCTCTTGCATCTGTGGCCAGTGACCTGGGCAAGGCCTCTGAGGCTTGGGGACGTCTCTCTCTGGGGCTGCCCCAGGCATTGACCTTGACACTGGTTGTCTCAGTGTCTCCATCTGGTATGTGCTAAAGGCTTTCCCTCATTTTTGTTGACAAACGTGGCCATGTACGTGACTTGAATCAGTTATGCACGAGCCACGCTGTGGGAAAAGTACGTACGCACAGCGCACACGTGCCATTTTTCAACTCCCTAATTGATGTTATGATTCGAGGTTTGAAAAGAAGTGACCCACCTTGGGGTGTCTCAGCCGTGACGGGCAGGGGCCACGCAATATTGAGCAGAGCGTGTTGGGGGGTGCATTTCCGTTTGTCCTGTGCTTAGAGCTATGGCAAACCGTGGTCACGCCAAGTGTTAAGATACGTGTTGTCGTTGCTTTTATTACAACCACCCTTTGGGGGTTGTTACCTGCTGTGCCCAAACGCTCTGCAAAATACACCAGGAAGTTCCTCCTGCCTGTAAGCACTTCTCTAGCCTGAATTTGCAGTGATTCATTCAATGTGACAATAGCTGTGCTAGTTTTGCTCTGATCCTCCCGTTTTTCTTGTCTCTGGTTTAATCAAAAACACTAGGTGAAGCCACCACCCTGCTCCAGGGTCCGGCCTGGGGCTGCGTAACACGGGTGACTCGGTGCCTCCAACGGCCGCCGTCGCCCCCGAGCGCCACATCGTGATCGCCCCGTAACTCGCACAGCCATCCACGTAAGTACGTGCGTCCTCGTCCCTCAGACGTGCGCGCGTATCGTGCAAAGATCCTCACGCACGAAGACACACAGACAAGAGGAAGGGAATGGATCCGCTCTACCCGGCGTGGTAGGTGGAGTAGCACTGGAGTAATCCCGTTTGCCTGGGGGACAGATGCTGTGATGAATGACTCTCAGGAAGACGCTGAGCCATCAGGACGCCTGGGCCATTCGTCATCCGGAACCCACCAGGCAGACTATTGTGACAACAATAAACAGCAGCTACCCACAGCTTGGCTTTGGTGTGTCCCGCCCCCAGCCTCTATCCTACCTGGAAAACTCAGGATTTAAACCAAAATCAGAGCATCAGGGGACTTTGGGCTTGAAATAAGTCCCTGAACCTGACCCCCTTTTTTTTAAGAGAAAAATGAAGGTGAAGATGGATTAGCTGACGTTCTAGGAGTCTCCTGTGCAGGAACTTGAGAGCTGAGAGTCAGTGGGAGCAGCGCCTCCGAGCACCTGAGACAGGTGGGGGGGTTGGGGGACAGCAGGAAGGTAAATGCTGCCAGAGCAGAGCCCACGGGCACCCCGATCGAGGAAGGGGGACGCCCCGCCTTCCCTGCTCACCAGCGCTGGCCTCGCAGGCTGCTGCCTCCCCGGGCCCTGGCAGGGGTGTGCGTAGCAGGAGGGGTGGGGACTCCCTCGACTATTCCAGATGTGCATGCAGCCTTGCGAACGGTCCTGGTGCTCCAGAATTGCCCCCTTTGCGGGTCCAGGTGTTACAGGGACCCGCCACTCTTCGCTCAGATCTGAGGCACGTGGCGAGGTGCACGTGGGCACGGCCTGGCCCAGGGCCGGCTGTGAGGTGTGGGCGGGAGTCGGGGTAACCGAGAGAGGGGTGCTCTCCCCAGACGCCCAAGCCAACCCTGGATACTAAGTATTTTCTATGCCAAGTTCTTCCCAATTTTCGATAGTCCCCGAGAAATAAAGCTTCCGTTGCTTTGGGGAGACTGACCCCGGGTCTGAATCCCCACAACAGCCGGGACCTTCTGTGGTTTCCCGTCCGCCGTAGATGGAGACGCTGGAGTCACTGCCAGTGGCACCTCGGGGCATCTCACTGGGGTTCGGCCTCTGCCATTCTCTCCCCGTCACCCCACGTCGCCTGCCCCGGGGACAGCTACCCCCCCCAGGGACCCGGACACGCCCCGCGCCCCGCAGACGGCGGACGGTCGCACCGTGTGCGCGGAGGTGGCGTTGGACCGGGGACGGGAGGGGAGCGGGGGTGACCCTTGGGTCTGACCCGCGTGGGAAGGCGTGAGAGCCATCGCCTGTGACACGGCAGGGCTGTGACCGCCGACCTCGCGCTCTAGCTGGGGCTGGTTTCTAATTTAATCCCGTTTGTCCCCTGCTGCGGCTTTCCCACTAGCACAGGAAGGTGGTCAGGGGGTGCACTTCCTTTTCTTTGGTTTTTCCTCAAAGCCCCCCAACTATTTCCTCTGCCGCTTATTGCCTCCACCGGCGTCGGGACAGAGGCTGTGGGCGCTGTGAGTGCGAGGCCATCAGGGAGCCCCCAGTGGGCAAACTGGTTCTTAACGGCGCCCCAGAAGGGGTGAAGGCAGCCTTGTCCTTGTCCCACAGACCATAGACCGGGGCAGCTTCCTACGCCCTCACCGCCCTCCTGGCCTCAGAAGGTCACCCCACGACGGGGAGCCAGGTCGGGGCCTGGGAAGACTCGGGGAGGAGGCGTCCGCTGTCTGCAAACATTTGGGAACCTCCTTGTGTGACAGAATCAGGGTCCCGGCAGGATCAACGAGTCCAACTGCGTTTGAACGACGAGAGCTTCCCGACCTGGACGCCTCGGTCTGTCTCCTGGGTGACTGTCTGCGTCCGGCGAAGCCGCAGAAGCTGAGAACTCCAGGGCACAAGCCGTGGTGCTCGGTGCGAAGGGGCCTCACGAGTTTCATTCGTGCGTTATTTCAGGGGCTGTCACTGGTCCCTTCAGAAGGGAACCAAATGGAGAACCCTTTGGGTGGAGCTCTATTGTGCTGAACACAGCGGTTCTAGCGAGACCTTGGGGTGGTGAAATGTTGGGGTGGGGTTGGAAAGAGTCCCTGCAAACGAAGAGTTTCCACCATACTCTCTGACACATAGTAGGTGCTCAGTAAATAGCAGTGGACTCGACACATGAGGAGGTAGGACGGCAAATGCTCGAAACTTGGGCTCTGGGATTAGCCATCGTGAGTCTGAATCTTATAAGCTGTGCGCCTCGGGGACAACCAGGGGACCCCAAATTCCTCTGCTACCGAAGGGAAGCCAGAGCAGCACCCACCACATTTGGGTGGTCCTAAGGACTAAATGATGGCAGTGCCAGTTAAACCAACCCTATTTTTACCCCGTGGCCCCACAGAAATGCCAGTAAGGAGGAAGCAGCATCTCAGACATCTTCATTGGGGATTAGATGGAAGTTTGGAAAAGACAGAGAGGGAGGAAGCTCCCCCGTCCCCGAGGACCCTCCCACACCCCGCCTCCTGCTCCCCTGTCCCCGAGGACCCTCCCACACCCCGCCCCCTGCTCCCCTGTCCCCGAGGACCCTCCCACACCCCGCCCCCTGCAGCACATACCGGAACATCTTCCTGATCGGTTTTATCACCCCGGGACCGTCCAGGCGGATCCAAACGTTGTGCAGACTTTCTTGCAAAGGATTGGTGAACTCCACTGTCACGACCATGTCGGAGCCGACCACCTTAGCGCCACGGACCTGAGGGGTCGGGTGGGGGGAAACGCAGCTCATGAGCGGCCCAGTGCCCCCGCCGCCACCGCCGTGCAGTCACACTTGTGCTGCTGCTCACAGCGTGATTAGTTTTGGGCAATGGGGCGGCGGCGAGGACAGCTTACTGCTCTGACCGGGGGACACCTACTGAGGAAAAGATGGGAAATTACTAATTAGGATCACACCGTCTTCCTCATCATAAAAGCCGCCCTAATTAGAGCTCAGGTTAATAGCCTGGTAGCCAGCTGCTCTCAGCCAGCAGGAGGGGGAGCGGGGGAGGGACAGACTTTCCCTGGTAGATTCCAGGCGGCCAGGTGCGCTCTGCTCCTGGATAGGGCTCAAGTGTCCTGCCAGGACTGGGGGATCCCCGAGTTCAAGAGAGAAAAATGCCCGGGGGGGCCTGCGCCTCGTTACTATTAAAACCACGGCGAGGGAACACGTCCAAAGGAGGAGTCCTTGCTGCTGAACCTGAAGAGAGGAAGCCAGACACTCAGACAAGAGACTTCGTCTGCAGCGGTGACATCGCGTCCAGGGGGCTGCGAGCTGACTTGCTGGGGAGCTGATCCATCACGGGTCTCAGAGGTACCCGGCATTTGGCAGGCGGTGGCCGAGTTCAAGGCCAGCTTCCACCCTTCCTCGCCGGGGGACTGGGGTGACGCACTCGACCTTTCTGAGACTCGGTTTTCTTGTCTCTGAAAGTGACCTCTCTGTGGGGTGACCTACGTAGCGTGCTGTTCTTAGGAGCAGTCGGGTACATGGTGACAGGAGAAGTGACTCGGGGGGTGAGCACACAATGCAACACACGGGTGACGTGTCACAGAAGTGCACACCTGAAACCTGTATCATTTCACTGACCGATGTCACCTCAACACACGTAATACAATGTTTGAACAAGTACTTCCCATGCTGTGTTTACTCTGTGTCAGGGCTGTGCCACACTCTTGGAACTATGTGCTGTCGCAACGCCAACACAATGGCCAGGTGACTCTAGGGTGTGGTTGCTTGTTTAGGGCCCGTGTATCCCAAACGCATGGGTCTGCATAAACCCGAAGTGACTTAATAACAAAAGTTCTTCCTCGTCAATAGGACTGTGACAACCCTGTACTGTGCCAGTGGGGGGACGGCTGCATAAGTTATGTAACTGTTCAACCACCACTCGGTGTGTCTGAAATGATAATGTCAACGATAAGGGAAACGACGTAAGGTGCCTTATCGCATTAAAACAATAATAGTAGCTTGCATTTTTAAAGTGTTTCTTTAGCGATGCGGGTGGTGTCGTGCTCACCGCCTCATCCGTACTGTCCTGTTTCATCTCGCCCACAGCCCCATGGGCTCTGAAGGTGACGTGATTATCACACACCACATTCCAGCGCTGTCAAGCTGACACTTAGGTGACGGACTAAATGCCCAAGTTACAGAGCTGGTTAAGTTGGCAGAACCCAGATTAAATCTCGGTCTTTCCGACGCCAAAACGCTCGTCGTGCGCACGCCACACACTGTGACCTCTGACGGCAGAAGAGGCAAAAATAGCCACTTCCTCTTTGCTGGACATAGCCCCATTATTCCCTGCAACGCAGCGCGGAATCACTTGCAGCATTTCCTTATATTGTCACTAAACTATCAGTTGAGCACGATGATTATAAATTGACCCTGAACTCAATTTGAAGCCATATATATGTGCATAAAACCCAACTCTTCCTTTTGGACTTCCGGGGGAGAAAATCCGATCCCTGTGCCTCGGGGCTTTGCTACCTCACGCTACTTGGTGACAATCGGGTTTTCTATTTAGGGTAAAGATGGAGACACCATTAAAAACAGAAACCACCAGCAGCAGCAGCCCAAACGTTGGAGGATTCTGCGAGGAGGCAGCGGGGGCGCATTCATTCCGATGTTTTATCCAGCAAACAGGCTATGCTCGGCGCACACCGCGTGCCAGGCCGCCCAGTTACTGGACAGTCCTCACTCTGGTTCCCAAGCGCGGCCCTTCTGTCGGCGTGCCGAGGGGTCCGGTGGGGGGCTCCCTCGGGGGGGCTCCCTCGGGGGGGTGCTCTGCGTGCTCCCCCCGCAGTAGACACGCCACAGCCGGGCGTGGGAGGAGCGTCAGTGACCCCGGCCCGTAGAGCCGTGGCCGGTGGCCTCCGCCGGGGCCTCCCTGCCCCCGGGAGACAAGGCTTTACCTGCTCAGCGTCCCCCCGACAGCGCTCAGACGGGCGTTTGTTTGCGGGGCCTGTGCCCGCCCCCGGGGTGGGCGACGCGGCGACGCAGCCTGAAGTGCACGCTGCGGACAGCTTGCAAACAGTCCACTGTTTTCACTTGAAACGTTTAAAGGACTTTTCAAAACATTGCTGGGGGGTATGTGTCCGTTCCCAGTTCGTTCACGGTGTAATGTTTAAGGGATGCTCGTAGGACACGGTCGTCTCTGCTCCTAGCACCATGGCGCCTGGTTCGCGTGAGGCGAGCCCAGTGTCTCAGGGGCTCCTCCAAGGCTGCTGGATGCATCACACACGACGGTTCCGCAGAGGTGGTGGCGCTGAGCTGTTTCCGGATGACACTTGGGTCAGTTCACTTCCCAGACGCTGAGGGGAGGTCATCTGAGGGACATGTGCGAACCTCTTCTCTGTCCCCCAAGCCCGACTGCAGGCTCCCCCCGAGGGTCCCTCAGGGAACGCTGCACACATGTGACACCCAGAGCTCAGACGCAGTGCCCCTGGGCGCGTGTCACACCCACTTTACGCCAGAGGGCCACATGCTGCTGCGTCCCTGGGTGTGACTGCTGGTCTTGCCGGCGCGGAGGGCACCAGGCAGGGAGGGAGCAAACTGTGATCCGCAATGACCCGATCCTGGCCATGGGCTAAGCGGATGTGACATCACGGATGTGAGCCTGCAAGCGCTTTGCAGTGAATGTGACTGTCAATACCAGGAGTATAGAGGAGAGGTATCATGGCCACTAGTGGGTGAATCATTTCACAGAGGGGGACAGCAGTTCAGAGAGGATGTGTGTGTGCATGTGTTCACACACAGAGACAGAAAGAGAGGAGGAGGAGGAGGAGGAGGAGGAGGAGTGGACGCTCGGTGTGCGTGGTGGGAGCGGAGACAGTGGACCTCCCTGAGTACCCTACGACCCAGGTGCCACGCTAAGCGCTTTCTGTGACTTACGAGTATTTTAATAATTCCCCCCAGAAACCCAATGGGGTCGGCACTGTTACTGGGCCCAATTTACCTTTGAGGTGTTTAAATAGCCCAGAGCAGCCCAGGTAGGATTACGAACCTGGGGGTCCGCCTGCCCGCAAAAGGGGTGCTGGGGTCCCTCCCCACGCTCTTGTTCTAGTTGACTTGGGTGAGAATGTGAAAAATGGGGAAGCTTCACTGCTGAGAGCGGGAGGAACCTGCCAGAATGCTGTCCCCGTGTCACACACCACTGAGTCCAGACAAGCCCGTCTCCAGCCCGGAGACCAGCTGAATTCCTCCCCCCATTACACCCTCTCCAAGACGTAGCTGTTCACCAAAAGTCAAAATGCTGAAGAGTCCCTTTTCCGACTCAAAGCATCTTACACCCATCATCACGTGGGAAGGCAGAGACAAGCTCTGTGTTTGATTTTAATAAAACCCACTTTTCTCATCACAATATTTTGATAGCGTGGGAAAAGAGATGGGTGCTCATGCAAGTTTAATGACTGCCTGTCCCCGCCATCTTCTGTATGAGGATCGCACACTGTGACTCACGCGTGGTGGGTGCCCAGAATAGTTCCCTTGTCACCTCGGGGAAGAACCAAGCCAAGACGGCCCATTACGACGCAAGTCCGCATCCACTGGCCAGCTGCCGTGGGTGGCAAGGATGTGGATTCAGGGCAGGTGGGCACCATATTGTCCCAGGTTGGCCTCTATTGACTCTCACAAGGGGGCTAGGTAAGAACAGGTGCAGTCCCCACGCTGAGCTGGGGACTCCTGAGCGTGAGAGAGAGCTGTGGGCGAAGGCTTTGGAGAGAAGGGGGAGAGAGGAGAGGCTCCCACCCATAGCAGAGCAGCACGCCGTCTTTATGCTCTAGACTCTTCGCTGAAGCCTGTCATAGAGTCAATCATGAGGTTCTCACCCACAGATTGCAGGCTCATCTCAAAAGGTCCCCACGCTGCCTTCCTGGATTCATCACCACTCGCCTCCTGCCCCCAGCCTTGCCTCCAGCCAACGCAGACTTCGGGCCCTCCCCACATCTGCCGGCCACCTCTCTCCTCGTCTTCCCTCTGGGATCCATCCCTGTCTACTGCGCCAAGTCTCATCCCCTCACCGAGGACCACCTGCTGTCCCACTGCCTTCATTTTTGATGCCCTGTTGCAACCAAACTCCTTTGAAAAACACTGACCCTTGTTAAAGGCATCACCGTCATGTACTTTCTGGGAAAGTTCCCGTGTAAGGACGCTCTAACGTGACTTCTTAACTGGTGGTTAACAACCGAGTGGGAAAGGCCTGGGTTAGACGCTGCAGTCCTCTTAGCAGGCCCGTGGTCACGGGCAAGTCGCTAATGAATTCTAATAATGACAATCACAACGACCGCCAACACGTACTCCGTGTGTACTGAGTGGGCATTAGAGAGGCTGACGAGATGTTGCATGTTAAACGGGACAGAAAACAACAGTCCTGTCCCATTTCCAACAGGACGTAGGGTCGGCCTGGTCTCGCTGGGCTACATTCACGGTGTCGGCAGGCGGACCCCATGTGCTCAGCCTGGCGTTCGGCGTCTATTTACATACTCACAGCCACGCTGTGCAGTACGGACCACCAAGAGTGACCAGGTGATGTGTCCAGGGCTGCACAGCTACTCTGTGGAGACAACAGGCTGTGAACTCAGACAGCGTGGTCGCACTACCCATGTTCTGACCACTGTGTGGCAGGGCACGCCTCTCCCTGGGCCTCAGTTTCCTCATCTGTAAGACGGGGGTTATAGAAATTCCCACCTCACACGGTGGGACCGAGGAGTCAACAAGACACACAAGGGAAGCGCAGTGACGCACAGCTCAGTAATGCATAGCTGCTGTCCCTGTCGTGACCGCATGCCGGTGTCACCCCTCCTGCTGCCCGTGACCTGAGGATGGAGGGTCATGCCTCCTTGGTGCCTGAACATTCACCACAGACCTTGAAAGGCCTCCTCAGCTCTGGGACTACCCCAGACAATGCCAAAACGACCAGCCAGCTGGGACAAGCAAGCCGCTCATGGTGACAAAAGTCAGAAAAAGTGGTTATCCTAGTGATGGGGGAGGGGGCTGTTCCCTGGAGAAGGCCTGAGGGAACTTTCTGGGACGTTGGAAATCCTCTCTATCTTCATCTAGTCAGTGGTTGCAGGCTGTATACATACCTAAAAATCATTGTCCCCAAGCTGACATTTCAGTTTGTACATCCTACCATCTCTAGTCACATCTCAGTGAATACCAGTGCTGTCCACCCAAGGGTGAGATGACCCAAATGCCACACCTTTCAGCCACACCTGCCCCAGTTCATGCTGGAGACAGAGTGCTAAGCATCTGTCCCCATTACCCATCTGTATCTTCCTCCACAAGTGTGTTTATACCCACGGTTCTATTTGTATCCTGAGCCAGATCTATACGTTTCAATCTGGAGAGGAGAGGAAAGCGCTACATATGTGTGTCTATATATAGGGCTGTTTACTTCTTTCAAAGAACAGGAAGATCCTAGTTCCATTTCCTTTCTCATTTGGAAGCAGGACACACACATCTGTGCACGCGCGCGCACACACACACACACACACACAGATGAACATGCACACACACACGGATGCACACACATGGACACACATGTGCACATGCACACGGATGCACACGTGCACACACGGATGCACACACATGCATGTGCACACATGTGGACACACATGTGCACACAGACACGTGCACACACGGATGCATATGCACGGATGCACATGTACACACACGTACACGCATGCACGGATGCACACACATGTACAAACACACATGTGCACACACGTGGATATACACATGCACACACATGCGGAGACACACATGCACACACACACCGATGCATTCGCACGAATGCACACGTACACACAGACACACACACATGGATGCACACGTATACACATATACACATATACACAGGTGCACATGCACATGCACACACAGACACATGTGCACAAACTTCCACAAATGCACACACGCACACACGCCCTCATGCACACACATGCACACATGTGTGCACACATGCACACACACGCACACACAGACACACGTGCACACACATGCACACACATGCACACACACATGCACACACGCACATGCACAAACATACATGCACACTTGCATGCACTAAAACACAGTAAGCGTGGACTGATAACTCACCCACCACCTCGCCCTGCTCCTTCATCAGAGATGCCAAAACTGACCTTGATGATGACCTTGGGGATCATCAGCACAGTGGACTTCTGCTTAGCCAGAATGTCCCCGGTGTCGTTGACACGCGCCGTGACGAAGAAGTGCAGAGTCGCCTGCTCCAGCAGCCGGCCCATGTACTCGCCGGCGCGGACCAGCACCTCCTCTCTCTTGACTGGAAGGAAGGAAAACAAACGCTGGGGACCAGGGACTGAGACGGGACCGCTGTCCTTGTCCCCAAGTGCCCCCATCTCTGCCCTGTTCACACAGCGCCTACGGGATTGGGGCAAAGGTCAGGAGCAAGTGTGACAGCTCCCCTGCTTCTGCGTAAAGACAGAATGTGCTGGAAATGTAGCGCCAGCAAAGCCTTACTGGAAAAAACCGCGTCAGGCTTTCCAAGTAGCACGTCTGCCGGGAAGCAATGCACCGCATGTGTAACAGCAAGGACCAAGGGCTTTTTAGTGGGGCTGCTTTGACTTGGGCAGGGACAGTCCCAAGATGGGGTGGGCCCAGAGGTGGAGGGGTGACGTTCAAGGCCACCGTCCCACGCGCTGTCCCCTCACGCAATAAGAAACATCTCGTGCAGGCCCTGGGCCACATGGGAGCAGAACTGTCAATGACCAGAACCTTCTTCTGTGTGCTTTGCTTTCTAGCTGTTTCTGCACCAATCTGAGAGGATTTTTCTGTGAACGAGGAAGACGAAGCAGTTCTCGCCACGGGCATTCCCCTCTTGCCCCCCTTCTATCTGCAACGTAAAGGACCTCGTTCTTGTCTCTGGTGACCGAGGTGAACTTACAGGTGCCAGGGACAGGCCAGTGAGGATGACCGGGGATGCTGGGGGATGGGGAGTGGCCCTGGCTGCCCCCGTCCACTATCTGGCTGAGGACTCTGGCCACAGCGGTGAGGGTCCATTGGGCTGCATCTCCCCCTCTCTCAATCACCTCCCTTTCCTGTAGCCCAGGATTCTAGCGAGCAAAGAACTGTGCTCCTGCAGGCCGAGCCCAGGGCCCCCATGTGGCCCCCGCTGCTCTCTGGTCAGAGCTCCGTGTTGGCGTGGCGTCTCAGCCAGCAGGGCCAGCAGGGACATGGGTGACCCATGCTTCCGTCCCCACGCACAGAGCACAGGCTCTGCAAACGCTCACGGAACTGACGGTGTCCCCCCACTGCTCTGCTGCCCGCTGTCCTGCCCGAGGGAGTTACTGAAGGAAGTCACTCCCGTGCTCCCCAGTTTCCGGTGCAGAGGGCAGTCCCCGTACCTCTGTCCTGAGCAGCTGGCCCACAGGGCAGACGGACACTGCGCGGGGGCCCTCAGGTGAGGGTGCCTGAGGCCATGCTCAGCACCTGCTTCAGGGTCTCCTTGCAGGTGAGGAGGTGCTGTGGCCGCCTACTGGATCAGAACCTGCACTCGACCCAGACGCCCAGTATACACTTTGGAAAGCCCCCAGCGACGTGGGGTTCTGGCGATAGAGGGGGTGGACTTAGGACAGAGTTCGGGTGGTCTCAGATTTAAACCTGAAACTCCTGCAGCCCAGAGCCCACTCAACACCTGGCACCCCAGGGAGGTCGGTCACTCCTGGACTCGTGGTTGCAGCTCGGGCGCGAGCTCGGCCCCAGGGGCAGTGCCTGGAGACACGTTCGTGCTCAGAACTGGGGTTTGCTCCTGGCACCTAGTGGGTAGAGGCCAGGCTGCTCCACGGCCCACCACGCCCAGGACGGCCCCCCAACGACTGTCCACGCTGGGAACGGCAGGGGCGCCTCCCCGAGGACCCGGCCCCGGGCCGTGCTGGCCCACCCTGAGCAAGCCCTAAGCAACTCGGCTCGACCCCCACCACATTCGGAGCCGGCCGTCGGAATCGATGACCTGGCCTCGGTCTTAGCCCTCGAATCCCGCCCAATCACATCGCCTTGTTCGGGCCTGATCCCAGACCCTGCGTCCTCCTGGCTCCCCCGGAGATTCATCGCCCGGACACCCAGGACTCTGTCCCTCCGTCGGATGCCACCTCAGACGAGTGCGTGGGACCTGCTTTTCCTTGCCCAGAGCTGCACAGATGGAGTGGCAAGACGGCAGGCCCCGCAGAACGTGCCTGTTGCCTCTGGCTGCCTCCAGAAATAATGCGAGAGAACGGGCCTCCCCGGCTATTTCCGGAGGGCCGTGGTGGACCCCGGGTTGCCTGAGGCCGGTGGGAGGCCCTGGCTTCTCCCCCGCTGCCTGTGCAGCCGCGGCCCCCCCGCGTCCCCGCCTCTCCGAGCCGAGCGCGCCCCGACTCCCAGCGCTGGGGAGCACGGCTGGCTTCAGCCCGAGGGGACAGCGCGCCCGAAATAGCGCGTTATGTAAGCGCCGCTTTGTGCCACCGCGCGGGAAGCGGCTCTGGAAGGAGTGTGTTCGGCGCGGCCGGAGGCAGGAGCGCGGCTGCTCCCCCGGGAGTGGGGGCGCTGGGACGGGGCCAGGGCCATCCCCGGCGGCGTCTGGGGAAAGCCAAGGGAGACACGGCGGGGCGCCGCCTCGTCTCCTCTCCCGGCAGCAGAGACAACCGAGGAGAGCCAAGTGGAAACGGCAGCACCTTGAAGAAGGTACTGGAAGGTTTAAGTTATTCAAGTCTCCCAGGCTGCTCTGAGCCCACACATCCCCTTTACCGTCAGGCTGGAAAGCAGGCCGCCCGCCCCCTCGGACACTGGTCTGCGGGCAGCCGCCCCCGGGAAGGCCCCGGCCCGCCCAGCCCAGGCCCCGGCCCCCGGCCTGGAGCAATCGCGTGGGGGGACTCCAGGCCGCTGCAGGCCATCTACCGCCCGCGCTTGGGGTCTGTGTTGCCCTCGATGTTGCCGTCAGGCCCGCAGAGGCCTCCCGGGCCTCCCCACGCGCCAGCACCCTGCTGCCCCCGGCACCCTGCTTTCCGTCCTATTCCACGCACAACCACACTCGAGAGTCACCTGTTGGGTATGTCGAGCCCCACCCCCGCCGGGGCGGAAGCGCCATGGGCTCCCCCCTTTGCTCACCGCGCCCAGACTCGTGAGCACCCACCACCGAGGATGCAAGTGGCACGGTGCCCACGCCCAGGCGAGGCGGCTGAGCCCAGACTGCGTAGGAGCTCGCCCGGGGACACGGGCTGGCCACTGCCAGAGCCCAGCCCCGATGCGAGCGCGTGGGCCCTGACATCCGCTAGGACGCCGTGGGGTAGGGCCAGCAGATGGCCCTTCTGCTCCCGGGCCCTCCGCAGCGGCCGCCCCTTTCTCGAAGACCCCCACTTCGCTACTGCTGGGGGCGAGGACCGTGCTCGGGCTCCCGGGCTCCAGCGAGCACACCCACGGGGACTGATGCCCGGGTGCCAGCGCCACGCCCCAGAGCCGGGGGGTTCGCCTCCTTCGCGTCTGGGGGGGCCCTTGGAACTAGGGCTTTTCGGAGTAATCTCCACGCGGCTGCGGACGGCTTTCTGAAGCCTCGCGGGGCCCTTACTGGGGCGAATCCAGCAAGCTGGGCCGCCACTCGCTCACCCCGGGGCCGTGCGAGCCGCGCCGGCCTCTGCTTTGCAAACCCCGCGGTTCTCACGCGGCTTCCGACTGCGTTCTGTTCTCTCAGCGCCGCACGCCAGTTCCGTGGACACGGGGCGTCCTCGGGGGTCCAGGTCCTCTGCAACCCCCTCCGGCTACCTCGACACTCTGCCTGCCTGGAGCCCAGTGTCCTCCTATGGGCTCGTTTTGCCAGTTGTGTGACCAACTGTTGCGCCCACTAAATACGAGGACCCCAGGATGAGAAAGAGGACCCCCCAAGAGACAGCAGAGAGCAGGCAGGACAGCGCGTCCCCAGCCCCCAGGGTCCCCCCAAGGGCGGGTCCTCTCCTGCCCTTTTACATCAGACGATTTTGCATAAACAGCCTCATGCAGAGCTTGGATCTCCCCTCTTCCCAAATGGTAAGGTAAAACCCACCCTTCCTGCTGGGGTAGCCCCCCCAGGCCTTCCCCAACTTGGGACACAGGCACCCCCAGGAGGCCTGCTTTCTGGGAAGTGCTTTCCACAGACATCCCTGATGCTCGTGGGATCTCGCTAAGTAAGACCCCGACTGGCGAGTTCTGGGTGGGGCCTGGGAGCCTGCATTCCTAAGCAGCTCCCCGGGGACGCTAGTACTTGCAGGGCCCCGGGCCACACTTGCAGTCTCAACGATCTAAGTGACAGTTGCTTTTCACGGCTCACGGCCATCTCGGCGTTCACTTCCAAGCACGGGGCGTGAGGAGGCAAGGGGGGCCCCTCCAGGAGCTGTTTCTCCCGTGCGGGTCACGCTCTGAGCTCTCGGGACTTTAACTTTGACGGAAAGTTATTTGGGGGTGTCAGTACCCAGCCAGACAGGGAAGCCGACCCCAAGCCCCTGGGGGGACCGCCCCCGCCCCATGAGCTTACAGGACAAAGGCTCCAGCTCCACGTCGAACGTCTCCTTCTTGAATTCCTCCTTGGAGACGCCGGTGTAGAAGGTAATGCTGCCCGACAGGTAGGCCGAGACAGTGTAGGTGTTGGGGCTATTGTTCTGGAACGTGATGGTCAGCTTGAAGTCCTTTCCCAGCACGGCGTTGTCCACCACGAAGTCCATGTCCACGTCGGACCTGGGTTTGACGACGCCTTCTGTGTTGAGGGGCTTCTTCACCCCGTACATCAGGGCCGTCTCCAGGGCCAGCCTCTCCTCTTTCTGACCTAAGACAGACGCAGAGGCAGGAACGACAGGGATAAGGGTACGCCGGCCGGCCGTCGAAGGGGTCGCGGGAGCAGACACCCCGCTCCCCGGGCTCTGTGCCTGCCGGACCGCCTCTACCAGCCACACCGCCGCCTCCGAGGCTGGTGACAAAATCATTCTTACGTGTTCTGCCAAGTCACGTTCCCAGCAGGTCAGGGCCTGCCCAGGTGGCCGAGTTAGGCGGCATCCCCAGGGCCTGTCTGAAAGGCGGGGGGCGGGGGGTCCCTAAGGGGCTCGCTCTAACGCTCATTTCTCCGGTTCCACTATTTCAGGGTCCCAAGCTGCGGTATCCCTCTGCCGCCCTCCCCAGGCCCCAGCCACGTCGCTACAATTTGGGGACCTCAAAGCAACCCAGCGGGCCGCCGCTGACCGTGTATTACTGCTGACTTTGACGAGGACCTTGACTCTAAGGCCTCGCCTTCTCCTTTACTTAATTCCAAACAAAAGCCAACAGAGCTGAGGAGGTCCGTGAGTAACGGTCACTGAAGCCGACTCGGTGACGGCGGCGCAGAGCCTGCGTGTTGTACATTATGTCATGTAATCCTCGGAACAGCTCTGCGAGGTGGCCCTGTCATTTCCAGCAGTTTCCTTGTCTGCAACACGAGGGGCTGACATCATTGGGTTGTGGGGTGGACTGCGGGGTACACACATCAGCGCTGGTGGCTACTAGCACTTTGCAAAGACGGAGAAAACGCCAACAGGTGTTGCAAACATCCGAAAATGTCTACTTGTGTGTGTGTGCGTGCGTGTGTGCGTGCGTGTGTGTGTGTGCGTGTGTGTGTGTGTGTGTGTGCGCGCATGTGTGTGTGTGTATTAACCATTTCTCTGATTGTCAAGACTGCCAGAATGTGCCAGAAGCCGTTTGTCTAGGACCAGCACTGGCTGGAGCACATGTTTGCAGACCCATTGCAGGGAGGCAGTGACAAAGGGGCGGAGGGGTTGGGACAAGGACAGTGCAGCGAGGTATTCCAGCCGCGAGTGTCTGGCAGACAGCTCTGCGAGAAAGAACGCGTTAGCGGTGATCGCTCTGGATGAGCACCAACTGTGCCATCAGGCCCAGGGCAGAGGGCGACCAGAGGCCGCACGGATGTGGGCAGAGCAGTGCCTGCCTGGGGGACAGCGGCTGGGCTGGCCCTGACGAAGCACCCAGGTGGCCTCAGCACCCCGAGAAGACCCTCGAGGATCTGCTGGGAGCGGAACTCAGGGCCCCGCAGGGCAGGAGGGAGGGGAAAAGGAGCGGCGACAGGCTGCTCTGCGAGACGCCGGGCCAGGGCGGCAGCGCGGCGGGAAGCTGGGCCGGCTCGGTGGCGGACGTGCCATCGGGGAGGACTTGGTAGCTTGCTTTGCACCAGCTCGCGGGCCACCTGCGCCTGCCTCTTCCGTGGTGGTGGGGAGGCGCTGACAGAGGAGGGACACTGCGATGTCCCCGAGGGGATCACGGATGTGCCCAGGGGCCACGGGGCCCCGGCCGTGTGGGAAAGCAGGTCCGTGGCCGCGGGAGAGGCTTGAAGAATCCTGGTTTGTCCGGCTTCACAGTGTAAAGGGCGGAAAGCCAACCTGCAGCTTTGGATCATCGAAATGACATGCGAGCCGGCCACCGTTCAGTTAACGACAGCGGTCACTTCCCAACTCGGGGGTCGATTTCTGGGGTTTTCCTCATCGCCGCATTTCAGTGGCCACACCCCAAGTTTAGGATGGAGCGACCCCAGGAGACACTCGGGAATGCGGATCCATCGGGGTGCACGGCCGCGGGGATGCCAGGGGCGGCCATCAGTCACCGCTCCCCGGGCCGGCTGGCGTCCAGCGAGTGAGGAGTCGGCACCCTTCCCCAGGGAGCACTCCCCTGTCCTTCCCCAAGTCGGAATTCGAGGCGCACCGGCCACCCTTGATTAAGGGGCTCATTAGCCCTCCACCTGGGATCAGACGCCAGCCCAGACGCAGGACGGGCACCTCGTACACTTGTCCAAGCACACGGAGGGGTCGGACTGGCCCCCGCACTCTCTGCCCTCCGCCCAGCCCAGCCCAGACGCCCGTGCACAGCTGGGACGCACGCTGCTTTATTCCGGTGTGCACCCCCGGCCAAGGCCCCACCTCCTTCTCACAGGCTGCTTTGGGGTCCTCCTATCTGACCGTGACTGGGGGACATCCTGGCCATCTCCGTGGCCCACAGCGATGGCGTTCTGCTGTGTGGCCTGGACGAGACAGCTGACCCCTCGGACGGCTCCCGCATAGGCTCACGTCTCCCTCTCTCCTCTGGCCGGAATGTCGTCCACATTCGGGGTGTTCACCTCACTTGGCGTCCTGCCCCCTTTTCCTCGCCAATTCCTGCCGACACTTCCACCTCCGTGAGCCCATCACGAATGTCCTCGGGGCCCGTGCACGCCTGCTCAGGGCACACAGCCGGGTGGTCCCCAGCTCGAGGGGGAGGCAGGGCCGGGCGGTCCCCACGGCTGGCGCAGGGTGTGGGGGTGGCTAAGGCGAGCTGCTGAATGCAGCGAACACGAGAAGGCGGCGGCTGGCTTCTCTTACCTTCTTGATGGAATTTTCTTTTTCTTTTCGAGTCTTTTCACCCGTCACGCTATAGCTAAAGGGCTTTGCTTGTGTGTTTCATCGTGCTTATTTATTTTTAGCACAAAACCATTTTTTTGGAATTTTTTTCTATTGCTATGCCTTTAAATTACTTTCTCTCCCTCTTTTTAAAAGAGAGAACGACCACTAGAAAAACCCCTTTTTTATCTATGTAGTGCAATGGAGCAAAACCATCAGAAGAATGAATCATTTCGGATACAGCAAAAATGCACGAGCTCAGATGACAAAAATTCTGAATTTCTAATACGATGCACAAGAATTCTCTCTCAATTTGCAAACTTTCTCTTTTTAGTGCAAATTGCTTTTGTAAATAAGAAGAGGGAGACTGTCTAAAATAGTTAAAACCAATTCTGCATTCCTTAGCACTTCAGGCATTCTGGGGAAGAGTTAGACATATGCTAATTAGTCATCATGTCCGTCCGTTCTGTACAGTGGCCCCGTCCTGAGACCTCTGCCTGTGAATCACCTGTGAGCTGTCCTCCCCGTCCCTGTTAAGACACCGGGGCTGCTCCGCCTCCCGGGTGCTGCTGACCTTGGGCAGCCTTGTTTTAGGCGCCGAGCACTCTGAACTTGATGCTGCGGTCCTGCCCACTCAGGACCCCAGCTCCGTGCTGTGGGTCACATCCCCATGGCCGGAGCTTTCTTGACCGCCGTCTGTGACGTCTATCACCAGCTTTGCTTTTCCCGAATCTCCGGGTGGGACCGGGCTCCCCTCTTCTTTGACACGGAAGGCCTCTCTGCATGACGATCCTGGCACTCGGCCGGGAGCAGAAATCGAGGCGGGGCACTCCAAGGGCGCCCAGCGTCCACGACAGCGCCAGGTGTGGAGCGGGCAGGCAGCGCGGACGGGCGGGAACTGCACGAACCGCTCCTCGGAGACTTTCCACACGGGGTGAACAGAACCACCTGGTCACCCTTTTGCAGCTGACACGGGCCTTCGCTTCGCTGGCCTGAATTAGTGAGACTGCCCTGTCCTATCGGTATTGTAGGATCTACCTCAAGGCGCCTCCACGATAACGCAACGGAACGACGTGTGTAAGACTAGAATGTGAACTATGAATTTATTTAAGTTTCGAATATTCACCTGCAGTCACCTTAGTTCTGCAATGTTTTCTAACGGGATTATTTAAAATTTTGCTCTTTCATAGCTTCTGTTCCTTCATACATTCTATATGTTGTTAAAATAGATGTAAGTTAAAATCAAATTATTTCCATGAGCCACGAGAAGGGGATTTCTGCTCAAAGCAAACCAACAAATGAAACGACAGTGAAAAACAGTAGGTGAGCTGTGTCCCTCACGCACGAGAGTCTGTACTTCGGCTCTGATCGTCAGGGACACGTCTCATAGTGACAGGGGAGCACTATTACTACATGGACTTGGGCAAAGAAATCTGCATTCAGTTCCAGTCACTTACCTTCTTGAAATTTGTAGGTATCAGTAATATCTCTCATGCCATCTCCTCCAATTTCCTTGGTCACGATTAACTTCCCAATGTGGGTGGTGTCCACGGCTTCCACGGCTTGAGTGCCGTCTTTCTTAGCTGTAATGTAAACGAGGTCGCTGTTGACCTAAAAACAAGAGAAGAGAGGATTAGCTATCATCAGATGTCCTTGTCACCAGAATCTCTAACTTGGTGTGTACGTTACACGCCATTTACTCAGCTTGGCCTCCTGGGGGACCCTATGAATGACTGACGTCCATAGCATCCACAGTGTCCTGTCCCCAACAGCCCTGCTCAGCGCCTGTGGTCTCAGCCTGTGGTTTCTTTCATGGGGTCAGCCCATCTCGTGTTTAGTATTCTTTTCCTGCTGCCTTCTATTTTTTTAAACCAGAGTTACTTTTTAAAAGAACCCTGCCTTCTCATGATGTCCTCTAAACGGGACAGCTTCAGATTTGTCATTTTTAGCTCCAACGTTTCAGGCTTAATTTGCTCTGCGACCCACGTGGTCATCTTCCTGGTGGTCCAGGGGATGCCTAGAGCTCTCCTCCAACATCATTATTTCTAATGAACTGGTTTTGACTCCCATCAACCTTTTTTACTGTCAAACTTCCGCTTCTGTGTAGAATAAATGGTAATACGAGGGCGTAGCGACCAGCCTTGCTCCCTAGTGTCATGTCTTTGATCTTGGTGATCTTTCCTGATTCTTCCATTGCTGCCCTTCACATCTCACCCTTCTCTTGACTTCTGGGCTTCAGTCTCCATTTGAGTTGATGACCGCACCAAGACTTTAAGCAAAATCTTTAACAATTTCAATGTCTTCATCGTCTACGTTAAAGTTGGCTACTGCTTCAGTAGTCAAGATTTTTGTCTTCTTGATGTTCACGTGCAGTCCTGCGTTGGCACTTCCTTCTTTCGTGTTTATCAGAAGTTTCAGATTATCACTACATTCTGCCAGTGAGATGGTGTCATCTGCACATCTTAAGTTACTGATATTTTTTCCACCAATGGTCACCCTCCTTCCTCTGAGTCTAGCCCTGTTTTTCATATGGTATGTTCTGTGTGCACATTAAACAGGGAGATAATATGCACCCTCGCCTGCCACCTTGGCCTACAGGAACCCATTCTGTCCCTTCATGTCCTGACAATGGCTTCCAGTCCACAGTACTGGTTATATCTCAGGGCGACCAAATGTGCTGTCACACCCGTCACTTTCAGGGCAACCCACAGCTTTTTAGGAGCCACGCAATCGGAGACTTTATTGTTAGTTATAAAACACAGACGAATCTAACCCTCAGGATTTCTCATGTGGGAAAACTCCGACTGTTTAAATAATTTTAATTCTTACTTGCAGCCCAAAGCATTTGAGTTGAAAAATAATCATTAGACTATCCAGGAGGAATTCAGGCAACTTTCTGGTGAGCCGCCACTGAACAACGCTCCTTATGGAAGTTGGAAATAGCGTCTTGGGGCCATGCTGGCCGACCCCCCAGCTTGTTCTGCCTTGTCACTCTACTTCTGAGAGACAATGTCCAAGTCTCCGCCTACAGGCTGATTCCCCAGTGCCCCTTGTTATATCTTTACCATCACTTTCTCGGGGGTCCTGGGGGGAGTTTTCCGAGGGGCCATGAATAGCGCTCGGTGACACTAGCCATCTGATGGGAAAGGCTGAGATGTGAAACCAGGGAGCGGGACAGGAGATGACAAAATGACCGATGAATATTGGTGCAAACACAAACAGCCCCCTCCTCCACTTGCAAACTACAGCGACGATGGTGATAACTAGCCCTCACCACCGCTGGCGGATTTCTAGGGTGACGAGCTGACCAGGAACGTGACTAAGCCCTTGTTTGCCCTTGAACCTACAGCTTAGGACATTTCCGTAGGCGAAAATCGCAGGCCAGCCCAGCCACGCTGCCCGCTGGCGAGCAGGGAGAAGAAACACACGTCCGACGCGGCTTTCGCACGTGAATGTTGGGGGTGCAGTGGGGGGCAAGCGTTCCAGCCAGTCAACGTGACATCAGCAAGTTTTATTGTTTTAGTTTCAGCCACTCACGTCATGGTGCTTCATCCTAGTTGCACACAGAGTCGTGGAGGAGTTAAACATGTAGCAGTGACAGGCCCCCACCCAAGACCAAGTCTGTGTCTACGGAACAGCCATAGCGCAGGGGACACTGGAAGAAATCCTGGACCCAGACTGTGTGACTTTGGGCAAGTTACTGAAGGTCTCTGAGCCCGGGTTTAATAATACATGCGTTACGCTCGCAGGACTGGGAGGTAGGCCAGTAGTCCTAGCGAAAGCCCCAGGGTTAGAGCCGGTTTCTTTGACTGGGAAGGAGTCTCAGTGATGATCGAGTCCTACCCCCGCATTCGAACCTGGGCACCCCGACACGAAATCCGGTGCTGTTCTCAGCACAGCCCGCCTCTGGGCCCCGCACAGGCAGCACTTCCCAGGCAGCCTCTGCTGGGGGCCAGGCCCCAGGGGCTCCGCAACAACGGGCTGGGGCAGCCGGCCGGAAGGACCTCTCTGCAAACCTCCGCTTGTGCCCACGGCTGTGACCATACGAGGGGGGACCCCCGAACCCCGGAATCTATTTGTAAACAGTTGTGTACTTATTCTCACATGTTTAAACTTCAGGCACCTTCAAAGGACTCTTGGTTGGATGCAACACCCCTATCGAGACGCCTTTTCCACTCCGCTCAAAGCAGTTTCCGAATTCCTCCGTTTGATGCCTTTGAGCGCTTCCGCCGAGTTTTGTTTCATCTCTTCCACATCGCTGGGGCAAGATCGGGTGACTAGGGAGGGCGGGGTACGGGGTCATGACGCCATTTTTGGTCCAGAACTGCGGAGCACTCAGCGCGGGGCGGGCAGGGGCGCTGTCGTGCCGCGGGCCGTGCGTGTCCATCACCGTCGTGACACGGGCAAACGCGCTGGAAGCGTCTCCAGAAACATTCACCGAAGCCGCACGCAGCCTCTCACAGCACCACCAGCCGGTGCCCGGATGCAGAGGGGTCCCCAGGACGCTCACCTAGCGGGGAGCCTGTGCCTCACGGGGCCGCCCCCAGGAGAGCATTCCGGGTTGTTCGGGTCCCCCCTCGTATGTCAGTGCGACCAGAGGTTACACTCTTCACCACTAAGGACGGAGCCTCTTTCTTTAGAACCCAGAACAGAATTTTCTGTGTTTATGTCTTCCCAAATAGAGACAACAACATGGCACATAGGGTGCACAGAGAAAGGGGTGACCCTCTGAGGATAGATGGAGTCGGTCAGTGACAACCTCCTGGTCTGTGAGTCCTCCTGGCATGAGGGCCGTCCACCCACCCTGCACTGGGCACTCCTTTGGCCGGTGGGGCTGGCCACGCTGCCTGACCTCCAGCTCTGCTAGAGCTTGGGGTGCCACCTATCCCCCATCTCTCAGATACTGTTCTTAGCGGTGCACTCTGCATCAGCTTTTGTTTGTTTGCTTGCTTCATTCATTCATCTATCCATCCATTCATTCATTCAACATGGCTACCATGTGCCAGAACCTGTTTTCAGCAACGATCCTACCTTCCTGGAGTTTGTATCCACGAGGGAGAGAGTCAGCCCTGGGGCAGGAGGGAAGGATGGAAACAATGGAACAGATGATGACCTTTTGGGGGGCAGGGGGAGTGAAGGCCTCTACGAGGGGCTGACCAGAGTGGAGACCTAGGAACAGCGAGGGACAGAACACGCAGTGACATGGGGTGGACGGCAGGGGAAGAGCTTTCTCAGCAAAAGGAAGAGCACGTGTGAGGACTAGCACGCGAGCACAGCTGATGCTTCCAGAAGAGTGAGCTGGTGGGAAGTGAGCCAAGGGATGGGGGTGGAGGGGAGTCAGGGGCCCCAGGGTCCTGTCTCCGATTTTTACCGTGGGAAGCTGTGGAGTGGCGTGTCCTTGTTTACACCGTCACAGGGTAGTTCTGGCAGATTCATGGGGAATCGACAGGACAGGGCTGGGAGAAGGTGGGGGGTGACTTAGCAGGGGACATCGCAGGCCTCAGTGCTGTGCAGAGCTCAGAGGCTCATGATGGACGTGGCTGATGGATGACAATTTTATTTATTTACTTATCCATTCATTCATTCATTCATTCATTCGTCTAGTTCCCTGGCTGGGAATTGTGATGGATGACAATTTTAAAAGATGCGTCCTTCAAGACGCCCGAGGAAAGTTCAGGAGAGAAGCCAAGAAGATTTCCGCGTTCTGTGTTATCGGAATGTGCAGATGGACTATTTTAGCTCAGCAGGGAAGGCGCCAAAAAGAGTGTCCCGCATCCGATCAGCAAGACAGACAACTCCGGACTGAGAGCGAGGGCCGGACAGAGAGGTGTGAACACGCAGAAGGGCTGGTCCACGTAGTGTCTGAGCAAGCAGCCGGTTACTGTGGCCCCGGGGAGTCAGTCACTTGCTGTCACAATCAGTGACACATGTGTGTGTGTACGCGTGCGTGTGTGTGCATGTGTGCACGCGTATGTGTGAGTGCGTGCATGTGCATGTGTGTGCGCACAAGTGTGTGTGCACGTGCGTGTGTGTGAACGTGTACGTGCATGTGCGTGTATGTGTGTGTGCGTGCGTGCATGTGCATGTGTGCGTGCGCGCGTGTGTGCACATGTGCGCGCGTGTGTGCGTGTGTGTGTGCATGTGTGTGCACGTGTGCATGCATGTGTACGTGCGTACATGTGTGCGCGCGCGTGTGTGCATGTGTGTGTGCGTGTGTGCGTGTGTGTGCACGCGTATGTGTGTGCGTGCATGTGCATGTGTGCGCGAGCATGTGTGTGTATGTGCGTGTGTGCGCGTGTATGTGCATGTGTGTGTGCGTGTGCATGTATGTGTGTGCGTGCATGTGTGTGTGCTTGTATGTGCGTGTGCACGCGTGTATGCATGTGTGTGTGTGTGAGAGAGAGAGAGCGGGAGAGAGAGGGAGGGGACAATAGATTCAAGTGGAAGAAGCTGAGAGAAAAGAGGCAGCAACGCCCGAGCACTTCCGGGATACGGGGGTTTGGGAGGCGACCCCAGACCTCCAGGACCCCGTTTTCTTCTCACCTCTCTGGAAGCCTGAGAGCAGCACAAGCTGGGGATGAGCCCCCAGAACCGAGAAACACCCTGGGCAGGAGAGGGGAAGGAGGGGGAGGGGAGGAAGGATGCTTCAGGCCGTGAAGGACGCGCTGAGGGTGAATTTCCAAATGGAGCGGGGAAGGGGACCAAGGTGAGAGGCTGTCGGCGCACCCCTCTTACTGTCCCTTCCACTCGCACTAAAGGAGACCAAACAGGAGTCACTACGCACGACGCGTGCTCCGGCTGGAAATGAGTAACCGTGACCAGAAAGCCAGGGTGCAGCGACACCAGAGGAGGCTCACGTCCGGCAGCTGACGCACCAAGGAGGTGCAGCCTGACGCCTGACTCGTGGAGACGCCCCCCATGGGGTCCTACTTTAGGGACCCCCCCAAGTAAAGATTCTTCATGGACTGTTCAACGGCCCAAGCGCCTCTTATAAAATGACTCAGCCCCGGGGTTCAGCCCGGGCCCAAGCGACACATCATACCCCGTGTCAGACGAGGCTGCAGCGGGCACGAGAGAGTCATCAGCACCCGCAAGTCGGGGGGATGCGCGCACAGCAGCCCCGACCGTACTTCCCAGCAGCACAGAGCGTGCGGGTGAGCAGCTATGAGGCAATTCGCTCTCAGAGGAAGCATCCTCCTCCCCTTCCCAGCAATCAAGCAGAGTAAAAATAAGGCTCTGCGCATTTCAAAGCAATTTCCAAGGGCTTCCCAGGGCAGGACAGCTGAGGGGTCAATCTGCAAATGTGAAACGGAAATGGGATCAAATTCCAATGCGGCCTGCCTGCTCTCCCAAGGCTTCCAGACCCGGGATGGGAGGCACCGTGGGGGAATCGCGGTTTTTCCCATTCCTGATTTTGCTGTCTAAATATTTATGCTTCCTGCACTTCCTGAGCATTTCCCAACCCTGCCTCCTCCTTCCCCGGCGCTGCTATTCATCCTGTTCTCTCGGGTGGGTGGGGAGTAACGTCACCCCCTCCCAGCTGGTCCCCCTGCCTCAGCGGGGTTCCCATCAAGTCCTGGCTCCACAAAGCTCACATGTCTCCCCCCCATGACAACTCTGTCGTTGACAGGAGGAAGTGCCTGTGACTCAGGACATAAGTTCCTCGTGTCCTAATTCCTACAGCTGTCATCTTTTGACATCCCTGACACATCACTTTTTGCGAGTCTGCATAGATAGCTTTTAATGTCCCTCGCACAGTGTTTGGATGCTCAGGTCGTCCCCGCTGCCTAAGATGCTGTCTTTCCCCTGGCTTCTTTCCCACCTGCTTTACCCAAGAAAACTACTCCTCAGCTCTCAAGACCCAGCTCGGGCACGAGCTTCTGCAGAGAGCGTCCCGCCTCTTCCTGTGGGCACGCCCGCAACACTCTATGCATCTTACTGTGGCTACCACGAAGGTGTCGTTACCATCCGTCCCCATGTCACCCACCCTCCCTAGACATGGTCTTATGGCTTTGGCTGTCCTACTTCCGTTCCCGTCCCACAATTCTCAGTTAATGAATCTGATGCTGATCATTGTCAGTATTGTTGCTCTTCGGACCATCAGTCCAGTAGCATCTCTTGCACTGTTGTCATTTAACTTTTGGCGTGCTTACGTACACCAGCTCCCAACAAGATTCGTTTCTTAAGGACACCAGCCTCTGAGTTCCCCATAGCACGGCGTCTACACACATTAGCAATAGATACTGACTCATTCCAGAGTTTTCGTAGAGTGTGGTGGCTACTCGTGTGAGCCCCGATGCCTGCCTGGCTTTCAACACGATCACCCCTATTCATTAGTCGGACGGTTGTGGGAAGGCTCTTTAGCCACTCTTGGCCTCGATTTTCTTTCCTGTAAAATGGGAAGACTAACAATGTCCATTTCAAAGAGTCGTTAAGACTATCAAACGTGGGCAACGTGCTTACGTAGTGCAGAACTCAGTACGGGATCGACATTATTTCAGGGTGCCTAAGCGTGACACTTACTGGGGAAAATGCTGCCTCTCCCTATGCCCTGACCCCGCCTCCAGCTGCCCTGACCCCGCCTCCCGCCGCCCTGACCCCGCCCCCACGGGCTCCCAGCTTCTCAGCGCTCCCCCGGAGTACCTTCCACAGCCCCTCTCAGAGCTCCCCTCCGAGTGTTCCAGAACCTGAGAGCCCGTGCCGCGGCGTCCCGTCAGCTCATTGGGGGTCCTGCAGCGCCGTCCCCCGCTCCCGGCTGGCCGGCAGCTCCCTCCCCTCCCTCTGATGGAGAAGGGCCTGGAAAGGCAGCACGTGCACTGTGCTTCCCAGACACGCCTGGGGTTCGGGGTGCGCGGACTTGGTCGCACGTGATGCGCTGGGCTGGTCGCAGAGTGGGTGACGCCCTGCACCAAAAGGGCAACTGGCGGGCTCGCTCCCAGCCTCAGTTGCGTGAGTCCTGAACCGCTCTCCCGGGAGCCGGTGACAGGTCCCTCACGGGAGCAGGGAACTCAGCTCAGGTTAGTAAGGCAATTGCTGGGGGGGGGACCTCAAAACACCAGGAAAGGAAAAGGTCAGGTGAGAGCCACATGCAGAGCGGGGAGCCGGGCGGTGGAACGACAGCCCGCGCTCTTGTGCACACGAAGCGCACGCCCCACTCCGGGGGAAGCAGAAGGGACAGCCTGGCGTCGGCCCCTTTGGGGTGCTAACAGGCGCCATCCCCCGCACCCCAGCTTTCCGCTTACCTCTGCGAACACGAAGGGGGCGTCGAACTGGAAGCACACGTGACCGTGCTTAATGGCTTGGACGGAGGCCGGGCCACAGCGGTACATCCCTGCGTCACAGACAGGAAGGAGCGTGTGAGCCTGTTGCCTTCGATGCCATCCAGATAAGGACAGGCCCGAGCACCGAGGTGGCTCTAGAATCCAGGGTTTCTCAGCTTTGTCACGGACTTGGCCAAAACACATTCCGTGGCCAGAGAGGACGGCTGCTGACCGCGCCTCATCAGGAGCATTTGTTAGAAACGCCCCCTCATGGCCAAGTTCAAAGCCATGAAGCGAAGGTGGGCATCACCGGTCCTCACACCTGTTGTCCCCGCAAAGACGCACACTCGGGTGCGGGCGCCGGGCTGTCGGCTCACAGAGCCCGGAACCCTGTCCACTTGGTGTCCTCAGTGGTGGTCGTGCCGGCCCCATGTTTGTTCTGTGCTTTTGGACACAAGCCGCACACGTGGACCGAGGCCCCCCATGAATTCAGGAAGTCAGAGGCCGGGTGTACAAGGACGAAGTGTAACTAGAGGGCAGCTGTCCCCTCTAGCTAACAAGCGGTGCCCTGCCGCGGTCACCTCTGCCGCCTCCCTAAAGTCCACTGCGTCTCCTACGACTGTGCAGTGGCTGCTTACGCCCGTGTGCACACGTACACCCACACCCACACCTCATGTGAACAGCTGAGGAAATGCACAGCATGTCGCCAGGCCACTGCTTTCTAGCATCTTCTGAAAGCTAGATGGAGGCTTAGGATGTGATTTTATAAAAACCGGGGGGAGGTCACAGCTGCCACTCCCCGCTGGGCCCAGTTTGTACATTAGACGACAAGTACCCACACGGTCAAGTCTGGAAAGAGGATCACACAACAGCAGAAGAAATCGAGGATTTTGGTAAAACACCCATTTATAGGGTGATCGGTATGGGGCGTGGCCAGAAGCGGGGAACGCCCCCTCGGCCGTCGCACAGCGCATGCTCAGGAGGCATCTAGCGGAGCGGCCTCTGGGTCAGGGGTTCGTGCGCGTAGGCCGGAGCAGCCCCCTTGCTGCCGGTCTGTCCAAAGTCAGGCCTCCCCACAAGGGCCTGAGAAAAAGGGGGGAAGGAAGAAAAAGAAGGAAAAGGAGGAAAAAGCAGAGGGGTGACCTGTAATCGCGAGTCTTTCGTGTTCTCCACCAGCTTCCAGCAGGGAGCTGTGCAGGGCTCTGGGCGCCCCTGAAAGTGCTTACCCAGACACTTTGCCTCCTGTCTGCAAAACTGCTTATCAAAGCAAGAGCCGATGAATTATAGATGCTGAGTTTTAGGCTCTTTTTCCAAAAGTTATAAAATGATCAGGGTGAAGCCGGCCACGGAAAGGCAGTGAAGTGCGACCCGCAAGCAGCCGGTCCTGCCCGAGCCCAGGAGGCTGGGTCTGGCGGGGCCTCCCCGCACCAAGGCGGCAGAAGGACAGCAGATGCACAGGCCCCTCGGGGACGGAGCCACCTTACCGTCGCTGTTTTCCTGGGGCGTGCTGTCCACCGCCTGCCAGCCTCCGAACCCCACGGGCAGGTCGGGTCTCGTCATCCAGGCTTCGTTCCAGCAATGGTAGTTCCTTAGAAAACACCACTCCCATGAGAGGCAGCCTCCCCCCACGTGCAGGGCTCCCCCAAATGCAACAGTGACCGCAAACCCCGAGGGCAAGCCATCTGTCGCCTCACTACTGGAATGGATCAACCTAGTGAGGACCCTGGGAAATGCCCTGGGACCCTAGACTGGAGCTTGCTGGGCGGGTCCACTCACAGGCAGTGCTGGGGGCGCTCACAGGGCGGGGCATTGCTCTTCTCTGGCTAATACCCGCTCAGAGGGCACCGGAGAGAGTCTCATCAGGGCATTGAACAGTTGTGACCTTGACCGCTCCCTGATAGAGGGGCAGGGAAGCCAAAACACATGCACCTGTGCATTTTTTTAATGTTTAGATTTATGAAAAGTGTATCCCCAGTACCAACGAAGTGATGACACACTCGTGTCCGTGGGCTTGGGGACCTTGGCCCGTTGCCATAGAAACTGTAGCTGTAACTGCTGACTGTAACTGTCTGTGACGTGTGGCCCCTTTCCCGTTGGTGTTCATTCAACAGGAAGGAAATACCGTCAGGGCGAGCGTCTCTCTCTCCCGCACCAATGCTGAGAGCCAAGCACGACTCCTCCCGTGACCGTGAGGCACGAGCACGGAATAAAGTGTCACCGTGAGTCGTAGGACTAGGTCCTTGGAAAGACCTGACGTTAGTGCGACAGCATAGGAGCAGGTGAGACCCTGTTCACTGGTCCTCACTACAGAAAACATGGCCGTCGTCACAACACTGTCACGGAGGCTGCGGCAGGTACAGCAGTCTGTTTGTCAGCACTGACGCTCCGGCTGTGGGACCGACGACGAGGGCGGTGACGGCAGCGAACGTTCACTGGGCACCGGTGAGGCTCTGTGTGGTGGCCCCCACTTTACAGGAGAAAAGAGAGGCACAGAGAGAGGCAGCGCCTTGCCCAGGGGCACACAGCTGCTCAGCGGCCGCGCCGGGCCGTGGACCCGGACCGGACTGAGCCTCCTGGTCCCCGTGGGCCGTGGTCTGGTGGCCCTAGGCCGGGCGGACACCAGCGCTTTGTCCGTCAGATGGGCAGGCACTGTGTACAGAGGGGGAGTGGGGGTCCCAGAGCGGGAGCACAGGCCCAGGATGACGGGCGTTTGCAAAAGACAAACAAGGAGCTCAGGGGGACAGGGACGGGCACGGGGACGGGGGCAGGAGCTGAAGGAGGAAAGGCCTCCGGAGAGCGAGACCTATCAGCTTCCCGATTTCATGTCCGTCTTGCTGATGGCCTCGTGGGGTGACTTGTCGGGGTGCCTCCTGGGCATCGGTGACAGGCGGCGTCGGGATCAAGGAACGGGGAGGAATGACTGGGACCTGCAGTTGACACGAAGGCGTGGCACGGGCAATGGGGAGGTGCGCAGTGCGGAACCCCCAATAATTCTTTGTGCTGTTTTCGGCGATCGCAGCGGGCTTCCTGGGGGGCCTCTTCCCGTCTGCTTTAGTCCTGGCCCGCAGTTCCGAGGGCTTGGGGGGTGCTCTCCGCCGCTCTTCCGTTTCCGGGGGGCGGCGTGGTCTGTGCGCCCCAGCTCACCCCCGTGCACGCGCCCCCGAGGAGGGACCGCCCTTCCTACTCACGGGCGCGCTCTGGTCCTCGCTCAGCGACGGCCGCCTTCCAGCGTGCCCCAACGGGCGTTCGCTGAGCCCGTCCCACAACGCGGCGGGGTCAGGCACCCCGACCTCCTCATGTCTCCTAAAATGAGCTTGTCACTTCCCACCGTCCCCGTCTGGGGGCTTTTGCGACGACCAGCGTCTTCGCTTCGTGACTTGCACCGAACAGCTCCAGGAGGCTTGGAAACGCCACGTCCTCCAAGGCCCGGAAGGCCCTCCCTCGCGCACACCTGCCCAAGCATTCTTCACGCCGGGACCCTCAGGGTCTTGTCTCGCGTTTTAGAATATTGGTGTGGGCTGACTGCTCCACGGACAAAGGAAATTTCTTCGCGATCGTGCGCTCGCCATCGCCGACTTGCAGGCAAAGAACTGTGTTTGGGAACGATTCCGACTGTACTCCCAGTCTGATGAGGTCACAGATTAGGGAGAAGCACACCTTTACATTCAAGGGGCAGTTTGATATCACAAAGGCAAAAAATAAAAACAGGCTGTGGTTGCAGGTCACGTGGGTTTTCTCCTCAGCTTAACGGACGGGTGACCTTGGGCAAATTACTTTAACCTCTCTGGGCCTCAGTTTTCTCGTCTATAAATGGAGATATTAATAAGCACCCACCTGATGAAAATTAGATCGTGCGCACACGGGGACTGGCACGTAGTAAGTGCCTAATAAAACGTTAGGTGTATTAGGCGTCGGGCACTGACGCAGAGAATGCTTGGCTCCCATATCTCTGCCTTCCGCCAGAACATTCACATAGTAAGGTACAGAAAATGGCCTGTCCTAGTGGGATGACCGATCTTTATTCCTAGGAACCCAAATTGCCTTTTTGGGTAAAAGCAATCTCTGACGATCAGACATTTCCGCCTGTGGGATCCTTAAACCAGAAGCGAACCATTAGGCCCAGTCTGTCCGGGGGTAAATGGGTAATGCCACATTTCATTTGCTCTCAGCAAAGGCCCTTGGAAATCACACTCACCACACTGAGTCCCTGGTGAGTTTGGAGTTCACGTTCCCATCTTCATCCAGGAAGATGTCCATTTGCAAATTGGCATCATTGTCGTGGGCTGAGAAATAATTGGTCACAACTCTCGCCGGTATCCCAAGGCATCGCAAAACTGCGGGAAAGAACAGACCACAGCTGAGCTCGTCCCCAGACCGGGTCAGGCACACCTCTTCTCAAAAGGGACTTTCTTCTTCACCAGGGTCAAAAGCTCAGAAATAACAGAAGTAAAACCAGTGAAACAAGCAAGCCAACAACAACAACAACAACAACCAGTTTGCCAACCAGGAGCCCTCGAACCAGAACAAGGGCTGTGAGGCTCAGGGCTGCGTTGTGACGAGGCCCCTGCTATGGTGGAGAGCGGTGACTGTGTATTCTCATAGTGAGTGGCTACATTCGAATTTGCTTAAATGACAGGGACTCGGTCAGCCGTCACCTTATATCAACCTTAAGAAATAGTATCAAGTCTTGTTTATGATCTCCAGAGGCATCGGCGAGAAAGGAGCCAGGCGAAGCGACTCTTGCAAAATAAGCTAAAGGAAGCTTTGTTTGTGTGACGAGGCAAACCGTGCGCTCAGGGAGCGTTCGGGCCTGGCGTCCGCCTGCTTTAGCGTTTAGCTAGCACCCCCATGGAAAGGCCTTCGCACACACTGCCCCGAACACCCCGTGCTGAAGAAGGGGGACGACGGGGAGGCACCACGGCGGCAGAGAGGAGGGTTGCTGCGCCGTCATGCAGAACCGCAGTGGGGCCAGGTGACACCCAGTGGACCGGAACCCCAGGAACAGGGCTCCGAGGGCTAGTGCTACTCATAAGATTGTCAAAGCAGTGTTCTTTTAGTCCAGCTAAGCAGACTACGTTTCTGAAAAGGACATGAAAGATAAAATAAAATAAAATAAAAGATAAAATAAACCAAACAGCATGCTATAGCAAGTTAGGGATTTACAAAGCAGGCTCTAAGTCGGGTTTGCTCTCCTGGCTGGAATGTGTTCTGTGACACTTGGTGGCAGGTGACACCACAGATTCATTTTAATTGTTAGATAATAAATTACCTGGATGCATCACTTGCCATATGTACCTATTGATTAAACTTAATCCACATGGCCTCCCTGGTTCCCAGGATGCCACCCATCAGGGCTCATTGAAAATAATTCAGCTGACAATTTTAAGATTAATGACTTGGCTTGCCTCTTATCTCCTCAGAATAATTTTGCACTTTTAACCAAAGACTGTTCACCCCCTTCAGCAGAACCACCTTGGAAGTCCAGAGAGAGGTCTGGAAAGGGGACACTCAGCACTGGGGCCCCGGTGCTGCCTTCCCTCCAACGTCCCTGGTCGGGTTTGGTCTCACTGTGACGTCCCCCATGTGCTCCTGCCTTTTCCTAGCTAACCACCAAAGCCACGAGTGGATCTGGTGTCCCTTCTGTACAACAGACACACACGGACGGGATGTGCTCACTATCCTATCTGGAATGTCATCCCTCTGCCCAAAGGAAGGACACTGGGATAGTGGAACTGTAGGCAACGGGAGGAAGGGCGGGCAGAGTCCTTTCTGCCTTCCCGGAGTCTGTAAGTGACCGTGGCTGCATCCGCTGGGTGCCTTCGACATGGTCTTGGCTTGGGAACCACGAGCGAGAGAACGATTATACCCCCAATCATTAGCTCGTCCCCCACTCATTAGCTCGTCCCCCCACTCATTAGCTCGTCCCCCCACTCATTAGCTCGTCCCCCCACTCATTAGCTCGTCCCCCCAATCATTAGCTCATCCTGAGTTCAGGCTCCTCCCCAGAACTTCTGAAACCACGCCTCCCTGGAGGCTGTACGTTGGCCTTGACTGCTGTCATGGAGTGCGTGGGCTGTCGGGAAACGGCCCGCGGAGTCAGCATAAGGAGAGCAGTTGCGTGGCTGGGCGCTTCCCGACCGCCCTCACCCACGCCCTCAGTCCGCGGGCGTCCTCGCGTGGCCAAGAAAACAATCTCAACCTTCCTGGGTGCGAGGCCGCGGAGAGACAGAGAGCGCAGGACGAAGCTCCTGATCTCTTCCCACTTGGGTCACTGACTAATTGGGTCACTGATTCCTAGACTGTCACAAGTTGGAGCTGAGACCGGTAGGTTTCACCATCACGTTTGCAGAAAATGGCCTCGTCCCACCTCCAGCCTCCAGCCCCTCCTTGATTTATCTGATTACAATAATGCTAATGAGGTGTAACGCTCTTTGTTAATGAGCAAGCACAAAGGACACTCCGACTCGAGCCTAACGTCCTCCAGGGCCGCAGAAAGGGCACGCGGTGAGAACGTGGCCAATGAGGACGATGTACTGAAAGAAGGGTGTATTTTTGACAACAATCAGCGATCAGCAATGACACTGTCTAGGCCTGGGTAGGCCGGTGCCATTTCAAAACTGCCGCACGAGGTGACAGAGAGTAACCCTGCTCCTACGCGCCTCCCTCGACGGAGCTGATGTTGGGCGGGTCAGAAACCGGAAGGTCAAGTGGGGAGTCAAGACGGTTCATTAAATTCTGCCTTCTAGTTGCTCAGGGGCTCAGGTGTGAAGACGGAGATGACAGAGAAATGAAGTTGCGACCACCCGCCAGTGTCATCTCCACAGCGAGGGCAAAAAGTGGGTGGGTATACCGACCAAACTTCTCGGTGATAAATAAGCAAATAAGCGTATTTATAAAACTTCTCAACACATAAGCAGCATACGTCTTTTCTTGTTATGGTTTATTTTAAATTTTGCTACTTTAACTTTCTCAAAGTGTGGGGGGCGGGGAGTTACTGAAAAGAAAATACTCTACCCCTACCCCCACATTTTTACTCAGTTCCTGGGATTCTCCATTTCTCTGCATGTAAAATGATGAATTATGAATTATTAGGAAATAGTCTATCATTCTTTCTATAAAGATTCTTCAGTCAGAGAAACTCTGAACATCTCTGGCCCAGAACAATTAAATTATGCATTGACTGCATCCCAGAATAGCCACCCAGAAATTCTGCAGAGCCAACAGGGATTGCTCGGGCTCTTTGCCAGGTTATAGATATAAGGTGGTGAGCTAAAATTTCCTTTACTCTAAAAAAACATCACACAGGTTCCCGGTAAAGATGGCAGAGCAGGTAAATGCTGTACTCGCCACCTCCAATGGCCACATCAAATCATTAATGCAGCTGAACTACGGAACCGCCACCATTGAGCATCGCCTAAAGTCTCGCTGAACAGAACTCCTACAACCGAGGCTACACAGAAAAAGTCACGTGGAGACTGGCAGGAGGGGCAGAGCTGTGGATCTGGCTGGTTCCCCGCCCACGTGTGGTGGCTGAAAATCGGAAGTGATGTCACAGCTGTGGAGGTACCCCCTGAGGAGTGAGGGCTTCCAACCCGGGTTTCCCAGCCCGGGTTCAAGTGCTGGGGAGAGAAGTTCCCGTAATTTCTGGCTGTGAAAACCAGGGGAGACCGTGGCTGAGCGAGACAGAAGGAGCTGGAATCCCTGGCATTCCTCTTAAAGGGCCCACACAGACTTGTTCACTGGTAGATTCACTCGCTCTGGGGCCACAGCTTAAGAGGCACTAGGGACATATCGGAAGGAACTGAGTCGTCTGGCTTCATGGCGAGGGCTGGTGGGGCACTGACAGACACCACTGTTTCTTTGTTGAGCCCTCCTCCCGCCCCTGCATGCAGGCAACTGCCGTATCCCAGTCTCCATCAACCTGGCTAACACTGTTTGCCCCACCTTGGTGATTCCCTGAGACCCTGCCCCACCTAACTTGCAGACTCACCCAAGCCCCTTCCAGTGGTTTCTCCATACAAATGGCCTGTCATGGCTCATGCTGTGAATTTTCTTAAAATCTCTCAAAGGTTCACAAACCCCAAATAAGCAGTAACTGGCCTCAGCATGCCCCGTACCTCTTGCTAAGCAGCCCCAAGCCCGGAATAGCAGCAGCCAGCCTTGGTTTGCAGATTGGCCTCTCCCAGGCACCTCCAAGCCCAGCGCAGGTGGACTACAGATCACTTTGTAGCTCACACCAAGTGGCCCCAGACAGGGCACAGGCAGCAGCTGAATGTGGCCTGCACCAGAGCCCCTCCTAACAGGCCCCAAAACCAACACACCCAGTGGCCAGCTTCAGACCACACCAGAGCACCATCCAGCCATGTCCATAAATGGCAGACTCGGCAGGCACCAGAGCCCACTAAAACCAATCCTCTCCATAGGGTCAGCCCCTGCACCCCAGCTCCTCCACTGCCAGTCTTCACAACCAATCAGCCCGAGAGTCAACCCCTCCCACTGAGGTACAAACAGCAATCAGGGCTGAAAACATAGGGACAGAAAAAGAGATTTCATGAAAATGGACATGAAGGAAAAAGCTGGGGTAGCAATACTTAACACCAGATAAAATGGACTTTAAAATAAAGGCTATAACAAGAGACATAGAAGGACCCAATAATTACGCTCCTGGATATTTCTCCAAAGAAACCTAAACACAAACTACACAAGACATATGCATCCATATGTACATTGCACCCTTACTTTCAACAGCCAGGATATGAAAGCAACCTGTGTTCATCAATAGATAAATGGATAAAGAAGTGTGTACATATACACAAGGAAACATTACTCAGCCATAAAAAAGAATTTATCTTGCGATCTGCAACAATGTAGATCAACCTAGAGGGAAACATGCTGAGTGAAATGTCAGAAAGTGTAAGACAAATGGCATAGGATTTCACTCATATGTGGAATCTAAAAACAAAATAAATGAACAGACTCACAAATACAGATAACACTCTGATGGTCGCCAGATGGGTAAGGAGCTGAGGGGTGGGCGAAAAGCGGGGCGGGGTTAGGAAGTACAGACTGGCAGTTACCAAACAGCCACGGGATGGAAGACACAGCGTAGGGCACAGTCAGTAACACGGCAACAACTACGTGTGGTGTCGGATGGGGACTAGATTTATCAGGGTGATCGCTTTGCAAGTTCTATAAATGGCTAACCACCGTGTGTACACCTAAAACTAATATAATATTGTATGTCAACTGTAATTGAAAAATACGTGAAAATGTGAAAAAAATATGACTCAATTCGTTACTTACATGTGTTAAAAACACCAGCGAAAACCCAGCACTGACCATACCGAACTGGACTCCGAGAACTCTTGTATTCCAACAGAATGTCAATGCTTCCAGTCCAGGCTGATGGGGGCACCCCATAGGCATAGATATTGTCCCAGGAGCCGACGAGGACACCTTCGTCATCTTTGGAATTAACCTAAATGAGATCACAAGTGGTCAGAAGAAGAAAGATCCTTTAGGAGAGTCCCCTTCAGACTCTGACATTGGACATGCGAAGGCTTCCAGCATCTTCCTTATGTCCTACGTGATGAAAATCGGTCATTACTATCTAATCCATCGCTGTGTCATCAGAGAAACTGATGCAATCACCAGGTGTGCCAGGGGACAGCGGACAACCAGGCTCCCTCTTAAACCGCGCGTCGTTGTAAGGTGAGGTCGAATGGCAGACAGGAAGGCGCGCGATGCTTCCTCCACGCCCTGAGGAGACGCACGGAGCGCCCCTGGTCTGGCCAGAGAACTGTGGGAGGAAGAGAGGAAGAAGAGCTACAGAAGAACACAGCCCGCACAGGGCCCGGTGTGGTGGAAGGAGAATGCAAAAGTGACAAGGGACCAAAACAGGCCCGTGGGCAAGGAGTTTTGGCTTTGATGATGAGTGGCAGACTCTAATGAACTGAAAAAGTAAACAGATGGTGTTATAGGGACCATAAAGAGTTAATAAGAAATAGATCCCCATGATTTCAGAATTTGTTTTAAAAAAAGTTTCATTAAAGAAGCATTTTCTTTATGATTACTTAAGGTGACTGAAGTTTTATAGTTTTGTTAAAAGATACTCCATTTACATAAAGGGCCTGGGCGTTATAGTCTAAATATGGAGGAGAGTTAAGCAAATGACAGCAATAATCTAGGATATTTGAAAACACCTTGTGACATTCAGACCACAGTGACCAGATAGCAGCCGATCCCAAGTGCAGAAACAAAGACCTTTTGTGTTTAAACAGTAAGACAAGGGTCTGGAATGCAGTTTCATTGTCTTGGTGTAACTTCCATCGTGTTCAATTCTGGTCAGAAGACGGTCCAGACGAGCAGCAGTGGGAGTTGTTCCAAAAACTGCTGCTCCTCCAACGACGTTTGCAGGCTGACCTGGCCGTGGTTTTAGAGGCTCGTTCCTAAAGTGTGGTCGGAGGAAGAAATAACCAGCAGCAGCGGGGTCCCCTGGGAGCTCACTGGAACTGCCAAGTCTCACCCCCGTCTCCGAACCTGCTGAATCAGTCTGCATTTTAACGAGCCCCCCACGCGATGCGCGTGCACACTAGTCTGGGCGACGAGCGGTGGAGACCATGCCGAGAACGCATCAGTGAGCAGCGTGGAGCGGGTGAGGGAAACCGGCGTGTGTGGGTTACGGAAACCGGAGGCGATACCGAAACTCGGCGGGCTTTTCTGAGCTCACGGCCTTGCCCCTCGACAGCTCAGAGTCAGCCTTGTGGAGTCTACCTGTATGGGAGTCTCTCCCGCCCACTGGGTCACGAGGACAGAAATAAAAATCTACGTCCTTCTGACCTCTAGCAAGTATTGGCGAAGAGCAGGTGCTCAAGAGCTTTGAACAGTCCCTCATGCTTTCAACATGCATAGAGGCATCGCACACCTGAATAAGAATAAGACTCTCTCCTTGGGGAAGACAGATAAACCAACCAAGTGGAAGGAAAGGTGGCTGGTATTAAAGGAGAAAGGGGTACAGGTGGAGTGGGGGCCCACAGGAGAGAGGGATCAGCTTCATCAGGCAGCAGGGTGGCGGTAGGGGTAGTGGGCTGAGTGGAGCAAATTTCATGAAATCTAGGTTTTGAGGGCCAGAAAAGACCATTTACATAGTGGAAACACTTTCAATAAATGCTCGATGTCATGAAACAGTATGGCAGCTTCAGGCCTGCTAGGAGCGTCACCTGGGTACCGTATGAGTAGGCAATTTTGGATGAAATAGAAAATACTAGAAGAACATACTTACTCCAGATATGCAAGCACCTTGCACTCTGAATGACAGACCCTGCCCTGAACTGTGAGATTGACCCTAGCACTGAGTGATATTTCCCAAAGAAGTTTCTTCGGGGAAGTGTTCTCTAGGATACCACCATTCATTGTGATTTGGACATAGTACAATTTTCCCCTTTTGTTCGGTCAGGTTTAAGTGAAGGTAACTACCCAGTTAATTTGTTTAAGGTAGAAAAACAGTGATTCTTTGGAGATTTCTGAGGGACCTTGTTCAACTAGTGGCACATTCCTGTCTTTTATGTAAGCTTTGATTTATCCTATAACTCCATGAAAAAGCCAGGGGTGCAGCAGAGGTTCGCCAACCTTTCTGAGTCATTCATGATCACTACTTCTCATTGCAGTGAAGTGATGACTTAAAAATCTGCATCTACTACAGTGAGGAGTGCCTTGGTAGACCACCATGTGGTTTGGTCTTTGTGGATTGGTAGGTTCAGCTGTCACTCACATGACCATTCCGTATCCCTGAGAGGCAGAAGGGCGCCTATAAGGCTCCGAGGTAAAAGTTTCTAAACTAAGGTTCTGATGATGGATTTTCAAACAGATGGCCATTAATCAAAAGGGCTATTTACAGCTTATGGTTGAACCCAATCAGCCAAGGGGAAGAGTTAAAAAAAAAAGAAGCTATCTCCTCTATAGGCCCTTCCACTGTTAATGCTGAGCTGTCCTCCTGTTGCTAGGTACATCCCAGCTCTCATTTATTATCATTTGGCCAGATTAGCTACTGTTTTCTATAATAATTAGGACATTGATTTCTGGGGAGCCTAGATACTGAAAGAGATAAGTCTTCAGTGACAGATGTAACGGGTTAAAGTAATACCTCCCTCCCTACACAATAAGGTATGTCTGGGGGACACTTCAAGGATATGCTGGTCCTTTTCCGTACCACAGTGGACTGTTTTAACACCCATCAAGAATTCAGAGTTTGACAGAATGAAACGTGTTGATTTTGCATCACTGGTGGTCAAGGAGGCAATATGAGCTCGGGGCCCAGGACAGGGAGTGTTCTTAAATGTCATTAAGGTTGCACTAAATTGTCCTCCCACAATAGCTACAATACTGACAAGGTTTAACACAAGCCCTTGCCCGTCCCACGTCCTTGTCAGCAACCTCAGTGCATAACATAGTTCCGTCGACTTCGACACGTGGTCTGAGGGAAGGATGAGGACGGAGGAGCAGAGCAGGGAGGTAACAGGGCTCCGCGCCCAGCCCCACCCACCGGTCCTTTGGAAGCCCTACAGTCCACTCAACACAATCCTGAGATTTCTCATTTGTATTTCAAAATCTGCAAGGAAACAAACGGAATTGAAATGCTCATCTTTTCCTTGTTCTGAGCCAAAGAGTGGACACAACTGTTGTGAAGAAAGGGGTAAAAAAGGGTCTATCTCCTTAAAGAGGCAGAGATTCTGGGACTACCGTGGGGACGTTACGTAAAGCCTGAGAGTTGTCCCTCTGTGTGAATGGGTGGTAGGCTGAGTGGACTCTGGAGTGTGAAGTTTAATAGAATGTTAACAGAAAGCGCAGAGCCCAAGCATTGTAACAGAGATTGCCATCTCCTCAGCAAAGTCCCCTGCTCCAAACTTTCTCAGGGTGCCGACGCCTAGAGAGAGGGAAATACATTGGCCTCAAACCGGTGTTCAGTGAAGAGGTCACACCAGGCTTACTTAAATTGGGAAGAGTCACGGTGTCATCCACACCGTATTACAGCAAGTAGAGCAACTGGAGATGAGTTACGCAAGTATCAGCATGAATACAAGGAGAAGAAGTCTGAGGAAAGGAGGGAGGGAGAAAACAGTAACAAACAATACACAGAAGAAAACAAAATTAAGGAACATAAAGAATTTTCTCACAATCTCTTAGGAGATCACACACCTAAAGAAGCAAATTGAGGACCACAACATCATCAGGGAACTAAAAATAAATTAGAAACTAAGCAACAGAATAGATACTGCTAAAAATAACATTAATGACAGAAGAAAAGCTCGAGATAAAGAATATCCCTGTAAAACAGGTGAAGAGATGATGCTATTTGGAGAGAAGCGAGTAGTTACAAAAGCCGAGGATGATACAGCACAAGGATAATTGGTATCCTTAAAACCGAGCCCCCAGTGAGTGCAACGGAAGGTATATTCATGACATAATGCAAGAAAGTTTTACCAAATAGAGAAAAAAAATGAATTTATACATTAAAAGAGCAATGTGTGCCCTAGGGTAAACTGAGGCAGGGTGCTCATTGCCTAGACACTTCAATCCATCAAACTATTTGAATTTAAGGATGAAGAACGAACACAGACAGAAAATGCAAACTGCAACAAGGCAGGAGCGTGGGCTGCCATCCGACTCCTCCAGAGTCAGCCAGAATTTCCATGATCCTGAGAGAAAGAAGGGCTGACCCAGGAACATTCTCCAAAGCCAAGATGCTCTGCAAGTCTAAAGGCAACTGGGGCACACTGGAAACGGGAAGGATCCCCGGGAATATACATCGAAGCCGAACCCCCCGCAAAGGGGCGTCAGGATAAGGAAGGGCCGAAGGAAACAAAGAAGCCAGGAACAGAGACTCCGCGGTAACAGTGGTGAGAAAAACCCAGGCACGCATCCCGGTATCGGGGAATTACGGTAGGAAGAGAATGAAAGTGCATTTTAAGGCCTGGGCAACATGAAAACAGTAACAGCCCTAGGAAAACTCCGGCAGGAGGGAGGAAAGGACGCAAGGGCTAACGTTTTCATGTGCTGCTCTCCCTTAGTTAAATGACACCATCTAAAATTAAAACATAATTTAAAAATATAATTACTGTATTCTTTTAATGGTTTCATACATTTTTAATAACCTTAGAGGAATCTGTTAGAAAACAATATTTCTGGTAGTAAAGAAACATTTATTTGAAGTTAAATAATTCCTTCTGTTGTAATTCAGGCTTTTTGTTTTTCTTCTGTGCAAGTAAAATTTAGTAAAATTAAATGAAACTTAAAATTAAATGGAATTTGAGTACAATTACATGTAACATTTTAAATGAAATAGCATGACATTATTTGGCACACATACAAACAGAACCCTGGCACACCACAGAGAACACAGAAATAGCCCCCAGGAATATAACGAATTAATCTTTGACGAAGTTGCAAAGGAAATTCATGGACAAAGGATAATCTTTTCAATGACTCGTGCTGCAACTATTGGATGTTCATATCCAAAAATAATCTTTCACTCATACCTTGTCCTATAGTAAAAAAATTCTTAGAATGAACCATAGGCCTAAATATAAAACCTTAAACAATAAAACTTCCAGGAAAAAAACAGGAAAAAATTTTGTGCCCTTCGTTTCGGTAAAGATTCCTTAGCTATAATACCAAAAGAACCACCCAGAAAAGTTGTATTTACAAGTTGGACTTCATTAAATTAAGAACTTTTGCTGTTTGAAAGACATTAAGAGAATGAGTAAGTTCAGCTAGTAAATCCCATACGTGATAAAGGGCTTATATCCAGATTATATAAGACGATAAACAACAGTTAAAACATCTAAAATCACGGGCAAAATATTTGAACAGATACTACATAAAGGAGACAGATGACAAACACAACAGAAGGGTGCTCAACGTTACTAGTCACAAGGAAATGCAAATTAGACTCCCGCGAGAACCCTGGGCCCCTCTGAGAGCGTCTAGAATGAAAAGGACCGACGGCAGCGAGTGCTGGGGAAGCTGGGGGGTCTGGGGCTCTGCCACCCCGCGTGGGGGTGGGAGACGGACCCATCAGCTCGCTGAGCACCTGGCCCAGCCATCCCAGGCCTGGGCGGGAGGACACTGAACGTTTCTTTTGTGCCCAGTGCGGTGGGTGGCTCTCTGAGGTCCTTGGGGAGCGATGACACGGGCTTTGCTCCCACATGCGCAGAGGCCACGCTCAGGGCGAGCACTCGGGGTGGGGGGTCGGGGCCTGGGGGGAGCAGGCAGGAAACGCGCTTTTCCAGTGGGGTACCCTGTAGCCCAGCGGTGCTCACCCTGGGGGTGGCGACCCTCTCACAGGGGTCACCTAAGACCATCGGAAAACACGTATCAGATGTTTACATGACGATTCATAACAGCAGCAACGTGACAGTGACAAGGTAGCAACGACAATGATTTATGGGGGTCCCCCCAGCATGAGGAGCCGTGTTAGAGGGTCGCACGTTAGGAGGGCTGGGAACCCCAGGGCAGCGGGACGGCTGCCGGCCAGCACAGGGGGCTGCTGTGACCTCGGGGCCTGCAGCCGGGTCACACCGAGTGGACCTCTCCGCAGGGTCAGGGTGTGCCCTGGGTTCTCGCTCCGTTCAAGGTCAGGGAGGGCCTTGCAGCATGACCGGGCCGGACGTCTCTCCATACGGGTCAGGGGGCACCGAGCAGGTTTTCGGCCGACCTCGAAAAGCAAAACCCCCAGTGTGGCACTTCCTGATGTCCCAGTTTCCTGTAACGTGGGCGCCTGCGTTTCGCACAATTGCGTGTCCTTCCTGGTCCCTAAAAGGTGACGGCATTTTTCTCACCCCGCGAACGCATTTTCATGCGGCTGTGACAAAGCGACTTTTCTGTCACACACACACACGATATTGTTAAACGTCACTGTTGAGAGCTACGTTCTCACAACGGCTAGGATCTCCACGACCTCGGGGAGTAGAGCTTATGCCTGTCCTGTCTGTGACAGCTTCACCGGGGAACGCGGACTAGTGTCACCTGCGGAGACCTGACTTTCGGGGGAGAATCCTTCTAGAACCAGATCCTCTCTTGTGAGCCACAAGCCCCACGCTGCCCTGCAGTGCTGATCCATCTGATCGCAGCAGGAAGTGCCACAGCCGATGTCAGACTGCGCCCACGACACGGCCGAGGTCGCCAGAACCTCAGCAGCTTTGCGGCGTAGGGGAGGAGGTGACTGAGTGCCGGGATGGGGGGCCTTCGGGCATCCCATCCCCCCAACAACAACAGCCCTGCTTTCCTCTTGGGTACCTTCGGGGTTGCTTGATATTTGTTTGAAAGAGTGTAAGTTCCAGAAAGTTCCAAACAGTAAAATTGGAAAGCTGATTGTTGGGGGAAGGTAGAGGCCTGATGCTCGTGTCCGCTCTGACGTTTTGCACGTCACGCAGTGAGAACAGGATGGGAGATGAGCTGAAGTGCTTCTAGACGGGCCCCCCAGCAAACACAGCAGAGGAAGAACGGGGGAGCAGCATGGCTTCCTGCCTTGCCTGCTTCCTCTTCCTTGATGCCTGCTAGGCTCTCGAACAGCCAGGGTCTTGGCCCAAAGAAACAGAAAGCCATGGATGCTGCTGGAACTGTTACTCCTTCCGGCTTCCCGGGGCGCCCTCCCATGCTCAAACCCTGTCTGCCCCTGGCCTGTGCCCACTGATTTCTTAACAACTCAGATGATTTCATCTTGGAAATCTTTAGCTATCACTTTGGTTTGCAGGTCTTTGCTCACATAGTATCCCTTACGTGGTAGCTCCTCCTGTTTATCGCCTGGCCCTCTGTCATTGATCGGTGGCCTCTATTCCCACGATCACGTGCATTCCCAGGAGGAGGGAAGGCACCCTGCTGTTCTGACTTTGCAGCCCCAGGGCTGGCCCAGAGTTCCACTGGACCACCAGGTGTGGTCCCGGTGGAAGGTGGGCGCCGGCCGTCTTTTAACATTCCTTTATGAGACCAAGACACAGGCGACAATCAAAACGTCAACAGACACGTCACTGAGATCGACAAATTGTTTCTAAAATTTACATAGAAATGCAAAGGCTCTAGAAGAACTAAAACCAGACTGAAAAAGAAGAACAAAGCTGGTGGACTACATGATTTGAAGACTGTAACAGTGCAGTAGCTGAGACAGCCTGGTATATAAAAACAGATCAACACGCCAGTAAAAGAGTGAAGTCCAGAAATAGAGCTACGCTTTTATAGTCCCTTAATTTTCAATAAAGTCACCAAAGGAATTTAATGGGGGAAAACGACAGTCTCTTCAACAAATAAAAGTCTTTTCAACAAATTAAATAGTTTTCAACCGTTCTTTTTCCTCAAACAAGCGGTGCTAGAACAAATGGATAAACTGGAGATTAAAAAAACAAACAAACCCTTGACCCCTGCCCTACACTACACAGAAGAGAGCAGCCTTAAACATCAAAGCCAAAACTATAAAGCTTTAAAAAAAAAATAAAAGACTCCCTTCATGACCATACGGAACTAACATCATTTCCTAGGGAGAATGCTTTACAAAAACTTTTTTTAAATTGAATTAAATGAAATTTGAAAACCTTCTGTCCCTTAAAGTACACCGTGCAGAAGGTGCAGCGAGCTGCACGCTGGGACGGCAGCCTCGTATGCACAGCTGACTCAGGCCTCGTACTAAGGATGTGGAGAAAGCAGCCCCAACTTAGCAATAAGAACACTGACAATCCAGTAAGGCCACGGGCCAAGACTTGAAAAGAAACCACATCAAACAACGTCCCTGATGGGTCACTAACGGCACGAAAAGGTGCTCAGAGAACTGCTCATCCGGGAAAGGAAAACGCACGTCCCAGTGAGGATCCCTGCACGCCCCCGAGAAGGGTTACCGGCGAGAAAGCTGGAAACGGGGGGCTGTGGGAGAACCGGAACCCCCGCGGCCTGCTGCCGGACGTGCAGAACGGTGCAGCCGCTCTGGAGCGGGGCGGACACGCACGCCCCCCGGGCACACCCTCGGACGGGCCGTCTCCGCCGCCCAGCCCAGAGGCCTGGGAACACGCGTGCACAGGAGACTCGTACGGGGTGTTCTCGGTAGGCTTCCTCCTAAGTGCCCCAGACCGGGACCATCCCAAATGCCCATCGACACGTGACAGACTGACAGAGCGTACCGTGAAGTGATGCCCAGCACTAAAAGGGACAAACGGAAGAGAGGTGCAGCAGCTGAGTAAAAGAAGGCACCCCAAATAGGGTGTCCGGCTCGCACCCCATCACACCGAGTGTCAGGCAGGCACAGCGAATCTGCTGCAGGGACTCAGACAGCGTGGCAGTGAGGGTGTGACGAGGCAGGCAGCACAAGGACACACGGGGAGGTGCTGCTGGTATCTCGGTTGGGGTGGTCATCACCTTAATCACAGCTCCCTGAATTCTGCATTCGCCATCATGGGGGGGCAGCCACACGGGGGGGCAGCCACGCGGGGGGGCAGCCACGCGGGGGACTGTGATGACCTCATCCCAGAGTCGGCACGTAACAAATGTCCGTTTTTCTCCAAAAACTACAGGGCGGACAGGCCTGAGCAATGCAGCCTCACCCATTGACGACAAGCTGTCCTCCCACCCGGAACCCCGAGTGCGTGGCCGGCTTTCAGCGGGAGGGAGGGCGTGTGACAGGTCACTGACAGGCCCCTGACAGGCCCCTGTGGCCGCCCCTCCTGCCCCGCCGCACCTCACAGCGCAGCCTTGTAAGGTGTTGGGGCAGCGTGGGCCTGGGCACCTGGGACCTGTGTGCTCCGGCTAAGCGATGTCACCCAGTAAGTCTCACAATAAAAAATACAATAAAAAAAACGTTACCGAAAACACCCAGCCAACCAACCAGCCAAACCCCTGCGTTTGCACCCTAAGAGCTCCGTGACGTGAGCACCGGACGGCGGAGAAGTCCGGGGACATCAGGCAGCGGGGGGCGGCCGCCTGGGACCAGTCCCAGCTCCCCCAGTGAGCCCGCGTGCGTCATTTAACGTCATTTAACGTCCTGGCACCTCAGCCTTCCCATCTGCACGCCGCTTATTTAGGAAATGAATAGAATTCCTCAAAAGGGGCTGTGAACACAATTTCCGTTCTCCCACCGGCTTCCCACATCGTCGTTAATTGTCAAAGACCCTTCAAAAGGCAGACAGGACAGGCCCGGACAGGCCAGGCCCCAGTGAGGTGGCGACCTGAGGGCCCGACCTGCGGGTGATGTGCCGGGCAGCTCGTCCTGGCTCCGCACCTCCCTTCGTCCTCCGAGCCCCCCGGCCCTGCCCGGACTGTGGACGTGCCCCCGGGCCTAGGGGCAGCCCGGAACTCTGAGGCCAAGGGCTTCCAGGCCATCATTCAGAATCGGTCCTCTCGTCTTCCAGTCCGTTGGGCTACAGGGACATTTTTCATTCATCCTACCCAGGAGGTTCCCCAACGTTGTCACCAGTAGCGCCCCGCTGCTGACTGAGATGGGTCACCCTTGGACCGGTTACAAAGAACCTCGGCGGCCTATGGTGTCACCTATACGCGGAGCCTAAAGAGCAGAACGCACGAGCCATCACAATGGAAACGGGCTCGTTGGTACAGACACCAAACTGACGGCTGCTAGGGGGGCGGGGGCGGGGCTGGGTGAGGAAGGTGACGGGGTCAGGGCGCACAGAATCGTCACGGGGGTGCGACACACAGGATGGGGACGACGGTGACGTCGTAAAAACCATGCGTGGTGTCGGGGGGACACCAGACCTATCCGGGCGAACACTTCCTAAGGTATATAAACGCTCACCCCCTGTGGTGTACACCTGAAAATAAAAGTGGACACAAAAGGAACATCGGTGGCTTCTAGCTTTTTCTGCTACCCCAAAGTGAGGACTGCCGCTCTCACGGGGACCGAGGGGAGAGAAAGCGACAATTTAAATTCAGAGCCGGTCGGGCTGCAGACCCAGAAGCCCTGGCCAGTGACTGCAGTCCATCTCGGAGCTGACATCGGGCAGTGGTCACCCGCCTGCACGGTTTAGCGCCCCGGCACCTGCAACGTGTGGAATGTGGGTGGGGAGTCACCGCCACACCCCAAACACCGAATGCAGCACCGAGTCACGCTGTGCTGTCACCACTGCCGCCACCGATAGAAGTGCTGCTGATGGCAGTCACATAAACCTGTGACACGAGAAGAGGGAAGCACATTATTACTACATGATCGTGGTTTGTTTTTGATAGGTCCTACTCTTCCAAAAGTGACACCCACACAGGGAAATGGAAACGGGCTCCTCCGTGGTGACACAGTTGGGAACAGTGGCCCCTGAGCAGCTGGGTCCTCAGATTCTCCAGGACAATTCGCTCCAAGAAAGGAGGTTTTAGCTGCTTATAAACCGAGGGAGCTGCCAGATGGGGCTTTTTACGTTTTTGTTTTATTTTAGGAAAATAAATTGTTGGGGGCCTGTACCGTGGTCGGCCCGTCTCACGGGGGAAGCGGCCGCACGTATTTGTTTCTGACACTCACGTTCCCCGGGGAGGACTCAGGGCTGGATCTCGGGTGAGTGCCCACATGTCACCTAAGTAGCCGGACTAGTTCGCTGCACGGAGGGGTGTGCTGAGGACGCGGCCCCCCGTAAGATGCCCCAGTAAACAGCTGCAGGAAGACACGAACGTGCCCGCGACGCAGGCCTGCGGCGCGACCGCCGGGAAGACACATCAGAGGCGTGACAGCACGACGGCCTTTGTCTTGCATGAGAAGAATCAAACGACATTTTAAATGCTGGGACAACGAGAAGGGGTGGCGACATGGACGAGGGGAAGCCAACCCCATTGGCAGTTTATCTGTGAGACCACGTAGGGGCCAGAAGCCTCAGCGTCTACTTATCTCAGAGGTCTGGGGGCGCGGCCAGTCATCGTGCCCGGGTCTGGGGGCGCCGCCAGTCATCGTGCCCGGGTCTGGGGGCGCCGCCAGTCATCGTGCCCGGGTCTGGGGGCGCGGCCAGTCATCGTGCCCGGGTCTGAGGAAACCTCAGCACCTCCCTCCTGATTTGCAAGCCCTCTTTATAGCACCGAACGCCGACTGGTCAGAAAAAGCTGCACAGTCCGAACAGGGGACTAACGGGGATTAATGACGGCATTAGGGTTCGCTATTAGGAAACGACCGGCGTTACAAATAAAAGTGCAGACCTCTTCTTTTTAAGCAGGAGAGCCCAGGCTGGCAACAGTGGAAAGACTGAAAAGTTCAAGCATGCAACTAGTCTGTTGACATTGTTTCCCCCCTCCCTCCTTCCAAAATTTCTTGAGAAATTAGAATTGAGTCAAATAAGCCCCCCGAGGAGCAAATGGCCCCAGGCTACACGGAGAGAGGGTTTCCGTGAACACCAGCATGGTTTGTGACAGCTGTGGGCCCTTGGCAGCCACGCTTCTGCACCCCGGAGCCAGCAGCGTCACCATCGCTATTGTCATCGTCACCATCACTGTCACCACCACCCCTAATACCACCATCATCACCATGGTCACCATCATCACCATCACCACCACCATCATCACTATTGTCACCACAATCATCACCACTATCGCCACCATCACCACCATCACCACCATCACCATTGTCATCACCATCACTGTCACCACCCCCTCCAATACCATGGTCACCATCATCACCACCGTCATCACTATTGTCACCACCATCGCCATCACCATCATCACCACTGTCATCACCATTGTCACCACCATCACTGTCACCACCACCACCGATACCATCACCACCATATCCGGTACCTGCTCCTCTTTGGGGACTCCTGATTCAGGACCCCGCACCTCCGATGACCTAGAATTCTATTCAATTCTGATTCCCACCTTCCTCCATGTCTTCCCATACTTGAAGCTTCACCTGTCTCTGCACCCCATTCCCCTGGGTCCCTTATCCCCAGGACACAGCTGCTCACTTTGATGCAGTAACTGTGTCATCGGGACTACTGTGTTGGCGGTGGCCTTCGGGGTAACGTGATCTGAGAGGAAGGACAACATCTAGTTCCAGCTCAGCTGCGGATTTGCTCTGTGGCCCTGAGTGACATCCCTTCCAAGGGCTCTGCTGCACCCAGAGGACCCGCGAGGGTCTCCCGTGCTGGTTCTCTGTGCGTTTCAACACGGAACTTCTATCGATAGAGCCTCAGCCCGAGGGGCCAACCTGCCCCCGGAGGGACGTGAGGGGTGTCACAGGGAACAGGACAGTGGTGTCTGCTTCCCGGCGGTGTCCTGGCGGGGACGGTCGCGTGGGGCGAGGCGGGGAGAAAACAGCAATCACACGGCGTGACCCCGGGGGAAAGCGTGACTCGGGGCGGTCTCCCCTTCTGCATTTGTCTCTCTTTAGACACCTTCCCCACGACGTCCAGCCGCAGTGCCCCTCGGGCCCACCCCCAGGCAGTGGCACTACGGGACGCTCAGACTTGCTCCTGGGACAAGGCAATGGCCCTGGGCTGCCTGGGTTTTCGGAAACCGTTTCCCACATTCACATCGGAGACAGGTCACAGCCACGCGAGGTCAGGACCAGGCCTGCGGGAGCGGGTGGAGGGACAACAGCGGCGGGGGGCACACAGGGAGCCCCCCGCTGCGGTTTGGGCCCGGGGCGAGCGTTAACTGTAAAGACGGATCTGACCGGGTCGGGGCGCGCGGAGCCAGTGGCGGGGACAGAACCCAAAGGCCCGGTCTGCCGGGGGCCGGGGCCCCGCCTGCACGACGCTGCCCCCACTTTCTCTTCGGCAACCGCGACAAGGGAAGGAGACAGGTCCTCCGTGCAGGCGAGGACAGAGGGTATGTCCACTGCACAGGGAGGGAAACTGAGTCACAGAGAGCTTACTGCAGCGGTCCTCACCGGCTGTGATTTTGTGTCCAGGGCCACTGGGCAACGTCTGAAGACATTCTTGGTCGTCACAACTGGAGGGGGGGGGGCAAAGAGGTCACTGGCATCTCTTGGGCCCAAATCAGGGATGCTGCTACACACCCTCACGCGCCCAGGACAGCCCCAGCAACCACGGACCACCCATGGGCGCAGACGCTGGGCAACAAGGACTCCCATCTGGGGTCTGTGCCCCCCAAGCGCACGTTTACACTGTCATCACCAGCAGGAAGTCTGCCCCCCATCGTGGCCTGGTGCTCATTTCGCCTCGTGCACCCGCCTCTCCCTGCAAAGTCCCCACTGACCTTCAGGGTTGGACCTCACCGCGACCGCAGCGAGCCCGTCCGTCCTTGGCCTCCAGATTGTCCCCATGCCTCCCTGGCCACAGTCGATCCCAGGAAATGTCTGCCTCCCATCTCAGTCATCTTGGCCTGAACCGAAGTCAGCGTGTCACCCCTCCCAGACAATCTGTGTGTCACCAAGTATCCCGGTTCCGATGTGCCATCCTAGTGACCAGGCGGGGTCATGTCTGAGGAGAACTCCCCAAACAACCTGCAATGGTCTCGGTTCTTCTGGGAGACGGCCCCAGCCCCCCAAAATGTAGTACACAGGCCCATCGGCCTCGGAGTCAGGGTTCTGGCTAGAACTCAGAACTTCGGCACATTTTCTGGGCTTTCTCAATCCAGCTTTTCCCATTCTGACGCAAATCTTTAACTGAGAATTGAACTTTTTGGTTTCGGTTTCTTTCCTTTCGGTTTTCTGCCTAAGTTCACTCAGCAATTTCAGGATAGACTTCTGGAATTTGTGAACAGGAGTGAGGAACTGCCTGAATGATCAGAAAACAGTTGATTTTTTTTTTTGAAAGTGTCATCTTTCAATGGATTTTTGGAAGCTCAGTATTTTCGTTTCTGAAAGCGTTAACTGAATAGATCTTGGAAACACTCACAGAGCTCTTCCAAGGATTAGGGGAGATGCCAGTTGTGAAGGGGTTTGGAAACTGCTGCACGTGTGTGTTGTGCACTAACAACGGCGGGGGTGAAATCAGGAGGGCCCCAGCCTCTGCCCCCCACCACCCGAGGGCTCCCCCTCCAAAGAGAACGCCAAACCCAACACCCCGCACCCCCCAAAGAGATTCTGTCTGGCTCTAATTCTTGGAATTGGGTTAGAGAGTTTCAAAATTCGAAATTCGCAGGCGTTTTTTTGTTGTTGTTTAATAAAATTTCAAGGCAATTTGCATGAGGATTATAAGATTAGTTCAAGATGTAAGTGCTTGCACTTGGCCCCATGCCACCACAGAAAGTCCTGGGTCAGCTGCTTCGTGTCCTACTCCCTCGTGCTAGGCCGCGCTTGCTGGACTGGGAGAGCACCCACAGTGTAAGCTTAGGCTGAAGGGCCTGCCCCTGCAGAACCCCCAAGAAGGAACTAATTTATACTCAACCACTGCTGGTAGCGTTTCCCTTGTCACTGCACACCTGTCACGATGACTTCAGAGGTAGCAAGAAAGGAGACCCTCCTCTGTGACACGGAACGTGGTGACGGGCTGCAGGTCTAATGTATGACGTTAGGAATAGCTACTGAGCCGAAACCCCCCAATTCTTCAGAACTCGTCGTCTTTTCATTAAGCGATGGAGACGAACAGCCGCCAACAAACCCACCTTTAGATGTCGTTAGCATCTCATAAATTCACACGTAGCTTGTTAATAAAATAAAATAAATAAAAACAAGCCTCTGCGAAGCTAACTAGAAGTTACATTTCATACTTGTATCATTCTCAGTTGAATGATGATTGATTGGATGATACTGATTTTATTTAGCTCAAAACAAACTCAAAGACAAAATTCTCCCAAAGAGAGACTTTCTAAACGAAAACTTAAGGAAATTGGTAATACAAAATTTTTATTTGCTCAGTCTTTGATGGCATGAAACAGCACCTAGCTGACGAGTCTTCAGGATGTGCTCTTGTGCACCAAGGGCACGACCTATGTGCCACGTACGTCAGTCCAGGACCCCACGGGGCCTGAGCCTCACGTAGAATTCACCTCCCAGGCCTGACCCCCCACCTTCCTCCTCGTGGGAACTGTCCCCTCCCCCAGAAAGTTGTCCCACTGCAGGATCTCCATGTTCCTGAAGGTGTTTCAGGATTTCCCATGAAGAACAGCACGGACAGCAGACAAAGTCTGGATTTGGGGTCAGCAGATCCGGGTTCTCGGGGAAGCTCGGTCACTGACAACCTGCCGTCACACCTCACACCCTTTCGTACCTTGTAAGATGGCTGTTATAGATCAAAGTGAACTAACCTTAAGTCCCAAGTTCAACAGCTCTTAAGACCCAAAAAGGCGTGAGCAGCAGTCATTACGTACCATCGCAGAGCCAACGCGGCTGACTTTTATGGGGTTCCCCCGGCCCGAGAGGTCCATTTGCGCCCTGTCCATCATGTACAGGCAGGCGTCCAAGATGCCGTCCTCGAACTATTTGGGGGGGGAAACATGAGACACGACTTACTGTCCACTGTGCAAGCAAGACATTCTCTGGCAGAAAATAAAACCAGGTTTAGAAGCGTGTATTTCGTATGTACTGTGGCAATGGCCCGCGATCTTTAGTATGAAAAGTTAACGTGGAATGATTTCTCAGTGACATGAATCAGAACTTAAAAGCAAGCTAGAAATACAAACAGAACTAAAAGAGAACCGACAGACTCAAGGATCAGAGCTGACTTGAAGACAGTTGTGCAAGTTAATTGAGAGAATCTCTCCGACACATCAGTTCCAGTGGCCAAGGCAAAGGGTTTCCCAAGGTCAGGCCAAAGGCTCAAGAGAGACCCCAGTAGTAGCGTGCGTCCTTGTATGCCCGGAAAACAAACGGCCTTCGGGAACTTTCCCAGAAGGTACCTGGGCCTGCGCAGCTCCCGCCGGAACTAGTCGGAGACGTCATGTAGTGAATGTCTGTGTGCGTCTCCGCTTCTGAGAAAAGGTGGACTCAAGAGTCAGAGAGGGCATTAGGAAGCGGATTATACTATCAAGGGAGCAGCCTAATGGTGCGATTTCCTCAGAGGGATCTGCTAGCTGTTTGCCAAGAAGGAATGAAGACAAAATAGTAATAAACTGGCAAGATGCGCAGAGTTCACCTCTGCTGTGCCTCACGGAGCTGGAGGTGTTCCTGAAGACAGAAACCTTGCAATGATACACACGGGTACTCGGGACCGAAACCCCAATCTCCATGGCTGATCACCATGCGTTTCCTCATTAAATCCAGTTAGAGCACGAGCTCTGCGTGTACCCTACACTGCTGTGATGGGCCAGTAACGGGTCATCGCACGAGTGGCTGTGCCCAGGGGGTCTTCCGAAGGCGTGCTGGCTGAGGCGCACCCCGATCGTGCTTGGGACCCTATTCCCATCCCCCTTCCTACCCACCCTGATGAGTTTTGCCTTATTAGCTCTCTATATACTGAACATAAAGAGAATCTCACCTAGAGGTCAGGGATCAGGGCCCCAGACAGCAGGTAATGCTCAAGGGTTGTATGCACTCAGGAAGGGGAAGGCTTATAACCAGGGAGCCAGAGGACAAGGACATAGGTCATTAGCTGGACAGGAAGTCAGCAATGCCGGCGGGCAAGACTGAGAACTGGGCACGTGATTCTCAGGGGTCAGGGCGCAGGAGCAGGACACAAAGCCAGATAGACAAGAACAGAGTTAGTGACGACATGAGTCCCATTGGTCAGGCTGGGGCAGGGGTGAGGGATGCAGGGAGAGCCCTGGGGGAAGTCACGACAAGGCATCCAGAAGCCAAGAAAGTACCACGTGACCTGGGGAGGCAGATTCTGGGAATGCCCCGCCGTGGGTCCGAGAGCCGCGGGGCACAGTTCCAATTGTCTCTGCCAAAACTCTGAGAGGGGACACGTTCCCCTCCGCTCCCGCTGCTAATGAATCAGGACGTGCGTGCACTGACGGAAACGTGGTCAAATACCATCCGTGCGTTCCACTGTTAAAGACACCAAACTGAATTCGCCTGAATTATTGAATACCTTAAATGAAATGCCATTTGCTACTGTGTATCCAGACAGTAACTTGAGGTCACAGCTGACAGAACGCCTCCAGGTGAAAGCCCAGTGGGCCCGCCTTCAATGACATGACTACACTCTTTTCTAATTAGCAGCATCCGACACTAACTCTTAACGACAGTTAGTTCTTTGACTTGGGTACACACCGTGCAGTACCCTTTGCATCATTATCAAACTCCCTTTCCTTATGAGAAAAGGAAAACTCAGTCCACTTCAGGCTGCAGAGCAATGTCTGCTCTAACGAGACTTCCCGGGACAGAGACCCGGAGACATGTCTTGCGACAACGCCGTGGTGTCCACAGAACCTCTGGTCTCTGTGCTGCTGTAATCACGGAAGGTATGTGATTTCAGCTCATAAATTATGCAGTTGTGATTCTGAGTCTCTACTCCTGTCTCGGAGTCTCAGATCCTGAAAAGCAGGAAATTGCGCTTGTCTAATACTGACATATGGCGCCCTGTAGTGATACACGTGACCAAAAAAATATTAAGTAAAAATGTCCTTGGCAGTGATGAATGGTAAATGGCTCACCTGACCGTAGCTCCAGCTTCTACTCTGGATGTTACCGGAGTCCCCATAAAAAATGACCCCGATGTCATTCAGGACATATTCTTCTTTCTCTTTGTCATCATCCAGGTACACAGCGTCCTCTGCACCAGAATGAAACATAAGGACCACGGTCAGGCCAGACTGGACTGGATTCGTATACCTGAAGTGTGTTTTGGTGCTAAGCTGCTAAATGAAGAAAAGAAAAAGCCTTTTGTCTCACTAAAGAGAGCTCATTCCCCGATATGGCCGTGGGGCCACGTGACCCTCATCGGCCTGCAAATGATGACCCGAGTCCGCACAATGCTGACAAGCTCTGTCTCTTCAAGTTCTAAGCAGCACAGTGAAACGGACGTGTCTCATTACACATTTCGGGAAGCCAGGGCACCGGGAGTTTCGGAGTCAGAAGTCTGTGATGCAGACACAAATCTGTAACACAGAGCAGACAGCAACCTCCAACCTATTAAGGGGCCGGGGAGACCACCCGCCTGGGAAAGACTGTTAAGTCCGGGGCATTGCTGAAGACCCGCGTCGACTGTCACTCCCGGTCTGTGGCCCATCGTGGACCGGAGGAGGGTGCCTCCTGTCCATGAACATTTCTGTTTCCTTCGTCAGATTTTTTTTTTATTTTTACTTTTCAATGACAGTTGACATTCAATATTATTTCATACTCGTTTCAGGGCAGCACAGTGGTTAGACTGTGACGTGATTTGCAAAGTGACCCCCCGCTAAGTCTGGTGCCCGCCTGGCTCTACGCGGGTAACCGGGCACGTGTGGAAGAGCAGCCATGTGCGCTCTGACTGGGGACGTGGTTCATTACATTTCTCTGGCCCAGGTCCCAGGTCGCTGTCACTTTTTCAGGGTTCTTGCCTCCTCATTCCCTGATAAGGCTTTGGGAACTTTCTGGAATGGGTTATCAACCTCGGCTACACGTCAGAACCATCTGGGTAGATTTACAAACTCTTGATTCCTGGGCTGAACCCTAGGTCGATTACATCAGCATTTCTGGGGGTGACGGTAAGATCCAGGTACATTAGATATTAGATCGGATTATAGAGCTATTACAATGTAAACAATTGGTATAAAAAGAGATTTATGAGGCAAAATAGGCTGCCTAGAAATAGATGGTACACTATGCATATATCTATGTGTGAAATTAATATATGAGAAAGGCAGTTTGTCCATCAAAGGGGATGACAGAAGTGTTGATTAAATTCAGGTGAGAAAGTTGGTTGTCTGGGAAAAGTCAACCTTCCATATACTAAAACCAGATTAAATGAACATGAACTGGAAACCTGAATTTAAAATGGAAAACATTAGAAATCTAGAATAAAATGAAGGTGACCATGTATCTGGCCTCCCCGTGAGAAAGTTTTTATCCAAACAAAATAACAGAAAAATAATCAAAAAGAAAATAATTAGTGCATTTTATTTCATATAAATACAAAACTTTGTTTTCAAATATAATAAAATTTAAAGCATAGAACAAACTAGGTAAACATTTGCAACAACAGAAAATGTTAGTAAACTTCCCTTATATGTAAAGAATTCTAATAAATTGATAAGTGTGCTGAGGGAAATGAAAATACAGCACAAAAATCATTTAAAAAAATTATAAAATGTATAATAGACTGCTCTGTGGCGTAACTGTTTATTGAACAATTCAGTGTTTACTACGTGTCAGGAGCTTCCTAAGTGCAGGACAGCAACCAAGGAACTCGTTAAAACCCCTGACATCCCACAGGGAAAGGCATTCTAGAACCCCCATTTCATAGATGAGCAAACTGAGGAAGAGACAACTTTCCTGAGGCCAAAGTGCCAGGAAGAGGTGGGGCCAAGATTTGGATACTAGGCTGTCTCCCAGGGGACTGTGACGGCCACCGTGCCCCCAGCACCCAGCACCCAGCTCACAGCACCCGGGAATGCGGCAGCAGAAATGCCTACGGCCAGATGAGAGATGGGGCCGGCGCCTGGGGCTTGGGCAGTGCGGCGGAAGTCCAGGAGAATGAAGCATTTACTTCTGGGTTTTCAGTGACTATCGATTATTTTAATTTTAAATTTATTTATTACATGATTTTCAAAGAAGATTGAGGGTGAAAAGCAGAGCTTTAGTGTCTGCTTATATTCAGATCTGTCACTTTGTCCAAAGCTTGGATAACAAAACAACAAAAAATTGTATCACATGGAAACTCCAGAAAGCTCCGTGTGTCTGATGGGCAACCAAACATGGGAAAACTTAATTATCTGCCTCTGGAGACTTTTGTGGTTGGTTTTCTGGTGTTGTTTTTGTTCGTTTGTGATTTTGTGGTCAGACTCAAGAGGTGTAGTAGGGTTTTCTAATCCAGGAGGGAAAATTATTCTCCAGCTAGTAAAATGGAGGGTGCTACTAACAGGAAAGACAAGCTGGCCAGTAAGTGTTCTAGAAAGCCAATGTGAAGTGTTCAAAGGCAGAGGGGTGTGCGTGCGTGCGTGCGTGTGTCTGTGAGTAAGTGTGGTGACCGGGAGCTATCCTTCTCACACACGTGAGAACTGACAGAGGTCAGTCAGGTCCAGACAGGTCACGGAGTTAGAGTGGCAGCACCGGGGACCTGCTGGCCACTTCTTCATCCTAAGTGGCCTTCGGCAAACGCCCACCGCATAAAACTCAAGAGGAGAACAGAGGCCACATGGCCTCTTGGGTGACTGTGGCATGAGACCTCCACCCGCTGTCCCCAGCAGCCCTGCCCCCGGGACAGACCTTCAACACGCCCTGTACGTAACGGCCCTTCCAGGGTGACCAACACGAGACAGGGAGCAAACAAGAATGACCTCACTTATTTTACTGCTGCTCTGCTAGGAACAGGGGGTCGTTAAAAACAGAAAATCGTGCGCTGAGACATTCTGTGCCTCAGCTATAGGGCTGATGTCAGGCACCCGTGGAAATTACCGCCTGCCTGGCACCCAGAGAAAGTAAGAGTGTATGACACACACACACACACACACACACACACACACACACACACAGGAATGCTGTGCCCACCGATTTCAGCATCTGCCCGCCCTCCTGGGGAGGACGAGGGCCATTCATCACCACCTGGGCTGAACGATTCCTTTTGTTCGGTGACACACTACTTTAAAGTTAAAGCAAGTTCCATTTCCAAAGTCACTAAAGGCAAGCCCAGCCAAGTGAACTCAAGGACCAGAGAAAACGGCAGGGGCCAGGAGGGCCGTCATGCAAGTCCCCTCTGACCATTTAAATCAGAGCTTGGTTTTGGATCAAATCCTTTTAGAAGAAATAACGGGTCGGTCCCCTCAAAAAGGCAAAATGTGTCCGCTTCACAGTGGAGGGAGGAACTCCGAGGGTCCCAGGAATGACTTCAGGAAGCCGAGCATCACCAAGGGGAGACGGGAGCTTCCAGGGAGTGGCCTCACCCACAGAGCAGACGAGCTCCCAGAGTGGTGTCGCCGAGCTAGGGTCTTCCGTTAGGGTCTTCCGCCAGAAGAGGGGTGAGAACTCCCACTGTGAGCAAGTCAGGACGAATCTCCTGCCCACGGGAGCTGGGAGGCCTGGGGCCAGAATAAGGGACAGCCTGTCCAGGGCCTGTGCTTGCACTTTCTGAAAGGCGTCAAAGCCACGTGCGTCCCATGCTGGTACCTCGGGGCCGCCCTCCAGGGCCCGCCTGTGTGCCTTTGACCCTGGAGCAGACCGGATGCACGAAGCACAGACGAGCGGTCCCTCAGCGTCTGGGCCCCTGTGCGTCCCTTGCGAACAGGCTCGTCGTCACGTTGCAGCTCAGATCAGCCTGGGACGTCTGTTTGATTTGTGCTGCTTTGCTCATTTTGCTGGTTCAGGAGTTTTTCGGTACTTAAATCTCTTCGGAAGACAGACTATTATTCATGAAGCAGTTCTACAGAGAAAAATGTCAGGGAGCCTTTGCTTAGCTCGCATCCTCCGAGAGAGCCCGTGTCCTTGTTGGCATGCTGACATTTTTTTCTCTTTTTTGTTGGCAAAGAAAACTTTGGTTTGATCTGACAGCCATCAACCTTGTTTTAGTTTTACTTATTTTTAATGGCAGGACTTTCCAATGTTGATTAGAGCATCGTAGAAGCTTTCCGGCTGGCACGTACTTCTTGTTTCTCATATTACACAAGACAGGATGCCAAAAACCAAAGAGCACATCCTTACTGAGTCAGGACGTGCAAATCTTAGCCCTATCTTGTTTCCTAACTTTCTGTGTGAATGATACTCACTTGCTATAAAATGAATGAATGAACCTGTAATGATTCAGACATGGTGACGTGCCATATGTGCTATTTTATTAAACAGAAGTTTTGATGAAACGAGGCCTTAAAGTTTTCACATGAGCTTTACTAAAATGTCATAGGGACAGTGGACTAGAAAGCACTGCCTTGGAGTGATTCGATCGATGTGGCAAATATTCATCACACATTAAGCACGTACCGGGCACTGCGGCCGGGTACGAGGCTGGCTGAGGAAGCCAGCGGTGGGGCAGGTCAGGGCAAGAAGTCCTCAAGAGAAGACAGACCTTGTGAGAATGAACGACGCCCCAGACGGCGCATTCTGCCCCAGAAATCACATACTGCCCCAGACAGAGTCCGAAGCACAGCTATGGGACACCCAAGTCTCCTAGGACATATCATCTGGAACTAAGGCTACTGGAAACTTCTGTATTTAAATAACAAATACTCTCAGTAATCCAGAGTTTCTGAGTGGTCAGAAAAATAAGCCGAATTCACAATAACTGTCTGTCTTGCCCCGCTGACTCTGTGAGTACAATTCTGTCTCTAAACCCCCAAAGACGGGTCCCCTCATGGAATGGGCCAGAAGCTTAGTTAGTGCTATTAAATTGGAAACACTAGCCAATACTTCTCCCTGCATCAACCCATGCCCTCCCTAGCATGGGATTGCTATTGATCCCCCCTAACGATGTAGTGATTAAGGAGGATAGATGGCCTGTGAATACGAAGCAAGCTGAACGGCCCCCAGGAAGATGGCTGAGCATCCTTTCACCAATAATTACTGTATGTGCCCACGTATGTCCGGGGTCGTAAGCCACCTCGATGTCACTTCCGTATCCAGTGTGCTGTTGTTCAACAGCGCCTTACTCTTTTGACAATTTCTGATTCCCTCTTCTGCCATCTTTTCCACTTGGGCAATGGCCAAATCCTGCTTTTCACCTGCTTTGCAATTGTCAGACCGTATCTGTGAGATCCCTTGTTATGAAAGAGTGTATGCAAGCGCATCACCGGGTGATTTCCAGGCTACGGTGTGTCTGATGGTGTGTGGGGTTCATGGTACAGGCCCCACTTTTGGGTTATGCCTTAGCCTCTAGGCTGGGAAAAATCACACAATGCATGAAATAAAGAGATGACCTCTTTCTCCCATCCCATAAACATTCTCTGGGAGATATCAGTGAGTATTGATGTAAGAATGTGGAAAGGTTTTATCTTAAAAGGTGGCACCAGGATTTTTCTGGAGGGACTGGTCTTTAAAAGGTGTGTGGTCCCCCAAACCCTGACTGTTGGAGGAGCCCAAACAACCAAAATACATAATGAACTCGTACAACTCAACAACTAAAACACAAACAATCCAATTAAAAATGGGCAGAGGACCTGAACAGTCACTTCTCCCAAGCAGACATACAAATGGCCAAGCGACATATGAAAAAATGCTCAACTTACTAGCTAAAGGGAAATGCAAATCAAACCACAGCAGATGCTACCTCACACCTGTGACAATGGCCATTATCAACAAGACAAACAGTAACAGGTGTTGGAGAGGTTGTGGAGAAAAAGGAGCCCTCACACACTGCAGGTGCAATGCCAACTGGTACAGCCATTACGGAAAACAGGATGGAGGGTCCTCAAAAAATTAAGAATAGAATTACCATAAGACCCTGCAACCCCTCGTTTGGATAGCTACCCCAGAAATCCGAAAATGTTTATCCGTAAAAATATGCGAGGGCTGTCCGGAAAAACCCCAGCCTTACGTGCCTCTGCTTTTCGCGTTACGTGGCTGGGCCTTTCTGGACGTTCACGGTGGCCAAGACACCGAAACCACCACCGTGTCCTCTGATAGATGCCTGGCTAATGAAGCTGTGCTGTGTGTGCACAGTGGAATGCTACTCGGCCATCATTAAAGATGAAATACTGCCATTGGCGACAACATGGATGGATCCTGAGATGATCAGGCTAAATGAAATAGGTCAGATAGAAGAAAATCAGGAACTATGGGATTTCGCTCATAGTTTGTGGGCTATAAAACTGAAAGCAACAGGAGACACCAACACACAAGAACTCACGGACACAGACAACCGCCGATGCTTCCCGGAGGGTAAGGGGGCGGGGGAGGCAGAGGAGGGTTGTGGGGTCACACCTATGGTGACAGGGGGAGAACTGGCTCAGGGGGAGCACACAGACGATGCGTTACGGGACTGGACACTTGGCACCTACACCACTTTACTAACCCGTGTCGCCTCAACACATTTGATTTCAAAACCCACGAGAGCAAAACTTTGTATGCACTGGCTTTGTCCTCTTCGACACCGGGGACAAATTCTGCATCCTTTTCTGCCTTTTCATCATGGAAAACAGTGTACACAGAAAAGGGACGCATCTTCTAGAATAATGTCGCTATCCCTCCAAAAAAGAGAGGCACTGCAAACCCGTGCAAAACGATGTTTTAGCAGAAAAACACGAGCGCACCCTTTACCTTCACACCAAGGGTTGAAGAGGATGTACGTGTCCGTTTCGGGGTTCCGGCTGGTGCGGAGAATCCCGTAGGGGGTCCACACGGCGACGTACATGCGGAATTTCCCCACAATGCACTCGGGGGACGGCTGCACGGACAGCCGGATGAACTTGTCCTCTCGCATGACGACCTTGGCCCCCCACTTGCCGCGCTGCAGTTCCGGGACGATGGGGACCGGGATGTAGGTTCCCTTGTTCTCCTGAGGGTAGCGACCTGCAAGGACAAGGGGCACCGTGGTGAGCAGACGTCCCAGAGCAGTGCTGCCCTCACGCCGCCCCCTCCTAGCTGAGGCGGGAAAGTAATTGTTAGACGTGACGTCCTAAGACTTAGGTTGAACGTCATTCCTGCTTCCCGCTAGTTAAACGATGGCAGGCCGGTTTCCTAATGTCTCTGAGGCTCAGATATGTCATGTTTAGATTAAAAAAAAAATAACACTACTTAGAGGGACTTTCACTGGTCGGGTAGCCAGTGAACTGGGGCACGATGTAAAAACAGTCACCTGGAGTGCAGACACAGGAACGAATTTACAGGGCAGGTGGCATCATTCCGTGACACTCTCCCCTCCAAAACGTTAGAACTGCTTTTCTAGGGGTATAAAGCGAATGCTTCTTGTTTATTCTGAATGTGATTTCATTATTTATCGTTAATACAAGATTACATACACAGGTTGTCACGTGTAATTGTTCTCACATTCAGCCCAAACGTGTGCTCATCGCCAGCCTCACTGCTGACGAGACGTGCGTCACGGGCGACAATCCAGGCAAAGTCTCTAGGTCCGAAGCTTGGCTCCGCTACCTCCTTAGCCCTGAAACCTCCGGTGAACCACATGACCTTTATAAATCCCTCCTTCCTTCTCTTTTTTTCATTAGTAATAGAGGATACTAATAGTCCCTAAGGACGACAGAAACTAATACGAGTGCGATGCTTTGCACATAATCTTTCACACGTAGCATTTCAGTTGTTATTTCCAAACAAGAGTAAACACTGGGGCACTTCACCATGTTCCCAGGCTCATCACACTTCATGTATGAGCTATCTCAGTGTGCCTTTTATTTCTCTTCCTTACTGCTATTTTGGACCAAATTCTCACTTCATGTGTGAACTTCAAAACCAAATTTTACCAATGGGTTCCTGAAAAATAATCAAAGTCTTCACGGTATATGGAAAGTCAACCTTACAGCATTTTTTTAACTCTTTAAATTATAGTTTTAATTTGCAGTTTGGCTTATAGGATAATCAAATTACATCAATAATTTAAACCAGAGAAAAATCTTTCATTTACAGACTTTTCCAAAATATGTTAGTGGACATTTGATTCTTCTTCAAATGAAAAATGCATTTCAAACTCAGCCTGCAAATTATTTTTGATTATAAGCAGAAGAAACTTCAAGAGCAAAACTTCTTTATTCACGTCCATTGTTTTACATGAAACAAGTAGAGGATTCTACACGAAAACAAACAAAAAGATGCTCCAGTTGGCGCCGGCCGACGGCGGGGGCCTCTGACGTGCTCTTCGGCAGGTCTGCTGCTGGAGGCAGAGGCCCTGAGGACGTGGTTGCCTAAGTGCCTGCTGCGTAATCCTGTGAGATGCTCCATCTTAATGAAAATAATCATTTACACAGTGCAGGCCACGGAGGAGGGCTAGAACCCCAGTGCTTTGCTGGGTGTTGGGGTATCACTTAATCACCACTCAGAATGGGGCACTGTGGGGCTCAGCCTCCAAGGAGTCTGTGTGAAATTCCACTTGCAAAAGCTGTTTGTTCCAAAGGCACCTCCGCCCCCACATTTCCTGTGGGTGCTCCTGTGTGTGCACTCACAGGTGGGGAGTGAGGCTGCCCTTCTTGGGAGGCACTGCTGCTCTCTGGGGTCCCCCTCCCTGCTGAACCCTAGACATCAAAGGCAA
>PVJL010004259.1:0-128695 GCA_004026885.1 Lyroderma lyra
AAACCTGTATTTTTAAAGACAACAATTAAAGAAATTTAGCGTGGTCATAAGTAACATTTAAAAGCAACCATAGTAAAGAGAGCATGTGATAAATATTGCAAGAAAGAACAGATATGTCCGATTGATAGTTCAGAAGAATAAGAGGTCAGAAAGAAAAAAATAAAAACTATAATGAAGACATGCTCTACATGCATGGGCGTCTAGGGGAAGGAGTGGGTGTCTCTTCCTGGGTGGAAGAAGAAATAATGATCCTTGAGTCAGCAATGCAAAGATAAGTAGATTTGTTGTAGGGTGAACTAATAATGTAAGATATTCCTGGCAAAACCAACAATGTGATCTGTTCAAAGGCACAGAACCTTGAGAGCTCTGTGTGTGTTGCAGAGAAAAGCAAATCATTCAAGGTAGATAGATCATAAGGTATGAACTAGGGGCCATCTCACGACCGATAGAGATACAAAGATGAGTAAGACATAAAAAACATTTTTGGATGTTGCATGGTGAAAATCATTTTTGTTCTTCATGTCCTTACTTCCTTGCCTCCCTCCCTTCAGATTACTTGTCACATGATATAACTTTGATATGATAAAGATGTTTCTAAGTTATAACGAGGCCCCAGATATAACGAGGGCTCTTTTGTTAAATACCTCGCTTGTGCAATTGTCTTCTCTCACCCCCCTGTTCCTGGAGGGTCTGGACAGAATATAATTTTTTTTACAGTCTATGTGAGCTTGGTAAAGCCCAGGCAATAAATAAATAATTGCAGAATTGAACTGAATTTCTTTAATGCTCTAGAAGGTATCCTCTTCACAACTTGGTGGCAAATTCTTTCAGGAACTGAAAGTTGGCTATTTCTTAAGAGAGCACAATCTTGTGAAGATCCTTTTCTCTAGTTTAAAGCGTGACCATGCTAATTTTTTAGGCATTGAACATTTTAAAATGTTTGGGTTTTTTTTTTCTTTTTTGCCTTAAATCAATACCCATCACTGTTTCTGTTTTATATGGTGAATTCTTTAGTTTTTTATATTTTCATTGTGAAATTAATTACTCATGTGAAAATAAGAAATTTTGCCAAATCTAATAAACAGAAAGCTTTACCCTACTTACACATATTCATACATGTGTTCAAAGACATATCTATATATACATGAATGTTTATTGTTTATTGCAATATAGCAGAAAAAGCTGGTAATCCTTTAATACAGAACTGATTAAATAAATTATGATACACTTGTATAATTAAATATTATGCAGTCATTCAAAAGGATAATATAAACATATATATGGGCTTATTTGAAATTATTTCCAGTACATATTTTTAAATTGAAAACAAACAAACAAAACCACAGAATAGGTATAAAGAAAAAATCCCATTGTGATACATGTAAATACTTACCTCTGTGTGTTTTACACCTTCATTTATTATACATGAATACCTGTTGAAGAGGTTCAGAACTGGAACTGGCATCTCCAAAATGTGCCACTTTGGCATGTGAATTATTTTTAGTTGAAGATAGTCAAGATTCAGCAGATGCAAGAAACACTTTTACTTCTTCCTTAATTAGCTAGAAGAATTTCTTCCTTAATTACCTAGAAGAATTTAGATAGAGCATGGCTCAGAAAAAGAGCTATCCCCAGAAATAACTTCTTATCTGAATGACCTATCTGTACAGCAGTACAAACATCTATTAATAATTACTAAACATTTGCTCCTCTTATTGTCTTGTGCATTATCCTCCTCTTCTTTGAAGCCTAAGGCCTCTATCCCATTCCTTAGCTCAGGAAAGCATATATGCCCCAACTGCTAACTTGTCTTTGGGTCTCGTTGTCTCTGTGAGACCCCATATATAATTAAATTTGTTTTTCTCCTATTAATCTGTCTTATGTTAACTTGATTATTAGACTAGCCAAAGAACCTAGAAAGGTAGAAGGAAAATTTTTCTTCCCCTCCACTGTCTATGCACAAAAAACTTCTAAAAGATAAGCAAGAAGTTACAAATAGTGATTACTTCTGGATGAGCTAGACAGCAGCCACACTCTTCATTGTATACCCTTTGTAATATGCCTTTTTTATCATGCCAATTATTTATTATTATTATTATTTTTAATTGAAGAGGGTAAACTAACAGAGAGAAGCCATTTTTGGTCAATTTTATGGTGGCTTGTTAGAGACTAATACATAATCTGGACCTAAATGCCAATATTCATTAACCAATCGTTCTCAGCCCTGATTTTCTTATAAGGGTATTTTCAACAGTTCAAGTATTTATAGGATTATTTTAAAGATCTCAAAATGAAAATAAATGATAATTTACTTTAGTTATTAAAGAAAATGTATTTTATACATTCTGGGAAAGAAAGAGAGGTGTTGTTTTCAAAAAGAAAGCCATGCCTATTGCCCTAATGAACAATCCATTTGCATTCTTATGTATATTTAAACTGAGTACAAACTAAGAAAAATTGTTCTTGTGGACTGCACAATAAAATTGCTTTAATTTTCCTATATTCAAAGGCCAAAAACACCAGAGAGCCTATTGCTCTTAACTTTAGCTCATTTGAGTAATATTTCTCTTTGCTCTGGAATACAGTTAAGCTCTTAGGGAAAGAGGCCAACTTTTCAGTTTCTGCTTTTCATGGTTTTTGTCTTCCCCTCAGCTTCAGTGCAGGTCAGTCACACAGATAAGCATTATGCCCAGAATAAAACTAGCTTTGTTTATCTGGACTAATAAATGAATGGAACCAGTTATTTTCATTTGCTTGGACTGGAAGGAAACCAAACTTATTTCCACAGACCTTAAATTGGACCTATACCAAGCTCCTTGTCCTCATTAGTAATAGAGCAATAATGATGAACCCAAGTATAAAAGTAAAAGCTTTTACAAAAGTAATTCATATTTACTGCTGGGGAAAATCTGTCTGAAACTAGAAGCTGACCTTGGGAGCTCTGCAAGCTCTGAGAAGATCTGCTTCATTTTCATTTCAATAGGTTTGAGGTTTGCAGGTCAATGGAACTTTTCTTTCTGTTCTAGAGGCTCCAGTTTCTCTGAGGTCAATTATTCTAATCAAGTTATTCTGCTTTATGCTGATGAGCAGAATATTTGTATAGTGTCATCAAAACTTTTGCACAAATCTCTGTTTTACTTTGAAAAAGTTTACAACTCACAATTCTATTTCTAGGGACGGAGGGAGGGAGAGAGAGAAAGAGAAGATCCACCCACAATTCTAACTACCGCCCCACCCCCCCCAAAAACCCCCACTGTATTAACATTTTTGTGTACATTCTTCCAGATATTTGGTACACACACATATTTTTTAGGACAAAAATGGGGTCATACCATACTCTTTCAATTAATAATATACCCTTGAGCCCTTTAAAATATAGATAGATAGATAGATAGATAGATAGATAGATAGATGATTAGATAGGTACTACATGGAATAGACAGACAGGTCAATCTCCACCTCACCATTTATAATGCTGCAGGGCTTCTACTGTATGTATTTCACCACTCCACTCTCAATGAACATTGAAGCAATTTCAATTAAATTTTAAATAATGCAAATATCCATGTGCATTTGATTAACTCTTTAGGTTATATTTCTAAAACTTACTAAGGATATTTAAAATGTTTGAAATGCATTCTCAGCTCTCCCTCCAAAATGTTAAAACCCACAGCATGGTTTTAAAACTACCCTTAAAAAGGTAGTTTTACTTTACAAGAAAGTTATTTGAAAAGAGCCTTTGGGTAAAAGAAAGGGGTGAGGAGGGATGAAGGATTAAGAGAAGAAGATGACACTTAGATACATTTCTTAAAGAAAGACAAATCATGTGTGAGAAGGTAGAAAATGAGTACAGCTTGGAGATTTTTAAAAAAATAATAATGAGAAAGGTATGTGTTGCATGAAGTCAGGCACCAATTCAATGACATTGCTGAGAGTTCACTCTTGTGAGCCAACAAGTTACTCAAAAGTTTTAGCTTGAATGAGCTGGAATGTTACTGTTCTGGTAAGGAGACAAAGATAGCAAGAGATCTTGCCTAATTCTATTTTCACATACAAGGGTTGTCAGGAAAGTATCCGGCCATGTAATATGAAAAATAGAGGCATTTTATGGCTGGATGTTTTCCGAGCAATCCTTGTATAAGATTCCAATTTTTCAATGGGCTGTAAGAACAAGCCCTTTTTTCCTGCTACACTTAAAAAATTCACCGTCTATTTCCTCACACATCTTCAGTTTAGACCAGAACATACTGGGTTAGATCTAGTTGACAAACACCCTTCAGGAGAAAATACATTTAGAAATAGAAGTTATCATTTTGAAATTTTTCCAAAGTGAATTAAGATACGTCTTACACGTCCATAAATATTGAAACAGGTGTGTTTATCAAATGGCTAAAACCACAGAGGTTGTTAGTTTTGCAAAACAAGCTTCACATAAATAAAAAAAAAAGTATCCTTCTGGATACTATTGCTCAATTTTCCCACCTTTTCTCAGGTGCTTAATGTCACTAATTGACACATTTCCTCCCCCCACTCCAAGATTCTCTTGTCTAGCTCTGCCCCTTCAAGACAGAACATTTAGATGGGGCCCCAAGGATCATTATTTACTTCAGTCTCTACATTCACTGACTGCTTTAGTCTTTGACTGTATTTCCTCAGGGCACTCCTACTTGGCAACTCACTTATCTGATGAACTCCTTTGAAAATTGATGACTAATGGTAGTTCAGTGTGTTACTACTTCAGATAACAAGAGGAATTTAAAAGTGACCTTTAATGCCTCAGTGGAAGGAAATCTATGATCTAAAAAGGAAATTCAGGCTTCTTATAACAGGAAGTTTTCAGGTAAATGCATAATTATACCAAGTGAGACAACAGCTCTCAGTTTCTACTCACAGTTAAAGATACTGTTAAAGAGATACTGACAAAAATTATTTCAGTTCCTCTGTTTTTATTTGTACTGTTATATTCTTATTCATTTTTAAATTTATCAGAGTAATATATATATATATATATATATATGCATACTTTTAAAAAGTAAAATAGCACTTTAAGCCTTTTAATAAAAATAGCTTGCTCCTTTTCCATTGCCCCATCTCAAAAGCAAGACTTTCAACTCTAGAATTGTTTATAATATGTATCGCCAAATTTCTCAACCACCTGCTCACTCTGATGGCTTTTTAATATGAGATACCATTATTGATGGATTTCCCTGTATGAAAAATGCAGAGGTCTGACATATAACCTCTCACCACACACAAAAATATACATCTCTCGACCCCTTTCCACTAAATTTATTGCATACTTGGGGTTATGTCAGTGTTTAATATTCATATTACTAACTGTGCATATCACTCACAGCTGAACCATGTTTTGTAACTTATATGTCTTTCCTTGCATTAGTTTTGTTTTTTTTCTGGACTTTAAAATAGCCATGTGCTGTTTTGTTTCCTTAGTCTCCTATGTACCTCTCATTCACACACCCTCAAATTTGCTGACACTGCTGTTAAACTCGTAGTAAAATCAGACACATTAGCAAACTATTAGTGCTCCTTTTTTCATGAAGCCAGTCTTCCTGGGGCTGTCTGTCCTTTTATACTCCAGGTCTGCTACACTGCTGCTACACTACACACTGGAAATTTCCTCTGCCCTTATCCTGAGGATTCTCATCCTTTCTCATTTGAAATCTCCCCCTTGTAGTTAGGCCATTATGTTTTTCTCTTTTTTATTTACTCCTTTATCTTGAAGAAGCAAATGGTTTAGTAGCCTAGTAAGAATGGGGACTTGGAAAGAGGTTTGGGGATGAGTGGATAAAAATGGTAAAAGGTATCAAGAAGTACAAATTGCCAGTTATAAATATAGTCAGAGAAGTTAAGTACAGCATAAGGAATATGGTCAATAACACTGTAATAACTAGGTAAGCTGTCAGATAGGTACTAGATTTATTGGGGTGATCACTTTGTAAGTATATAAATGTCCAATCACTATGTTGTACACCTGAAAATAATATAATATTATATGTCATATACAATATATGTATATGTAGAAAATAAATTAATTTTTAAAGTAATAAAAAGCATCCTCCATAAACAAATAGATAAGAATGGCAATTTGAGAGGTAAATGTATTGACCTATTGTAAGTCAGAAAATATAGTTATTGTATCCTCTGGTTTGATTGTGGTTTGGCACAATACAGAATTCAAAGTTGGAAATCATTTCCCTCAGAATGTTGAAGGCAGGGCTCCAACTGGAATGTGACCCATGTTGCTATTGAAAAGTTCAATGAAATCTGCTCTCAATTTTAGATCCTTGTCACAAGAGATGTTTTTCTTTCTGGAAAACTTTTAAGGTCTTTTCTCTATCTCTAGCTTTCTGAGGATGAACCTTGATGTGGGTCTTTCTTCATTCATTGCACTAGTTGCTTGATGGGTCTCTTTAATCTGAATATATGTCCTCCAGCTCCAAACATTTTAATTGCATTATTTCTTTGATAATGTTGTCACCTCTATTTTTATCTCTTCCTTGGAACTCATTAACCGGATATGAAGCCTCTGCTTTTCTTGTCTTTTCTGTTCTATTTTCTGTTTGCTGTTCATTCTAGTTTTTGAATGATTTCTTAAAAATTTGTGTTTCAACCCCTGTTTTTATGTGTACTGTTATAGTTCTTTTAATTTAAAAAATTCTATTTTTCCTGAATGTTCCTTTTAAACAGCATTCTTTTCTTGTTTCATGGGTGCAAAATCTACTTTTGCCTTTGAAGATGTTACATAGGAGAAATGGTTTCTAATATATGGCATAATAGTTAGGCCTTTAGATTCTGCTGTCAGTTCAAATGCCAGTATTGCTATTGACTATGACAAATGACCTTGGGCAAGTTACTTGACCTGTGTTTATCAGTTTTTTTCAGTAAAATAGAAATAATAAGAATAGAACAAATACATAGAATTGTTGGGAGATACATATGAAATTACTATGTACCAAGCACTTTTCATGAGTAGTGGAAAATGGTAAACCTATGTAATATTTTGTTATATTCTTTTCCTTTGAGGTTTTTTTTCTATTTTGTTTTTTCTTCATCTTTTGGGTTAGATAATTCTCTAATGCCTGGTGATCCTTGGTTATGTGTTCATATTTAAGAATGAGGAATCAAAGAGGTGATTGGAAGCTCTTTGTGTGCCTTTGGACCCCTGAACTGCCACGTTGGAAACCTAATTCCCTGATGCTGTCATGCTGGAGAGACCACATGATAGAGAGTCATGTTTGAGGAGTGCCAGCTGTTGGAAGCACCACTTGCAACCACAAAAGACACCCCAAGTGACAACCACCTTACTGAGTCTAGTCAACCTTCAAAAACATGAGAAGTCATAATCATGAAAAACGATTGCTGTTGAATGTCATTAAGTTATGCAACAATAGATAAATAATACATAACAGCAGAGGTTCCAGAATAAGCAAAGGCTCCACCTAGTACCAGATCTTGTGACTTGTAAGTTTCAATTAGCTATTCAGAAACAGCTTCCCAATCTCCATTCCTTTAGAGTCTACTAGGTAACATCCTTTTTTCTCTATAGACATCAACAATATTTCTCTTTTCATTTCAAAATAGGTCATAGAATCACAGTTGGATGGTATAAGAGGAGATACCCCCTTTAAGGCATAGTAATCACTTGTTTTCTAAGTTTTAAGGCATAATGATAAAACACCTACCTACAAACACAGTGTAATTTTTACCTGGATTATGAACATTGCTTTTTTCTTTGCTTCTTATCAGTTCTCTCACTCACCTAAATTAATCTAAATTCACTCCTATGCCAAAAACAGGATTTCAGGAAACAGATTCCTCTGCAAACTCAAAGGAGTCCTTCAAATTAAGTGAGATGAGAGTTCCAGAGAAACCTTCTGAGAAGTTAAAACAATTCTTTGAAAGGAGCAGCCCACAAAAATTAACTCTCAACTTTTTCAGCATTAAATGATGTGCAACCTAATTGCTAGGAGTATATTTGTTTAAACTGTGGAGAAGCTATTACACTGTGAAGAGGGATTTTGGACTTTGAATACCCTAACAGAGACCTTGTGTCTAAAACATATTTATTTCAAGTCAATAGACACTGCTTACATTTCACTGCTCATTTTTTCTCCACCATAGAGTGTGGGATAAGACTTCCCTCAAAGAAGTCCTTGCTACAAGGAAGAGTAAAAGCAGAGAGCAGTCAAGAAGATCTCACAGGGAAAAAAGCAACTGAGCATCCCAACTGAAACAGCTGTAAACCTTGAAATAAGCCATTCAAAATATAACTGTCAAATTCAGCCACACTTTTTGGAAATTTTACTCTGATTATTCAAAATGTTTTGAAACTGTATGATGAATATCATACTAGGTTAGCAGTGGAAATTGTTCCTATTCAAATTTTATTCAATTACAGTGAACTATGGGGAGGTAGTGCAAATTGTCTGGAAGATATTTACTAAATTTACTACCATCATCATTCGCAGGTTGAACCTTAGCAGTTAAGTGCTTTGTGTAAGAAGATGCAGAGGATGAATATTAATTTTGTAAGTGATTTATATTCAAAGAAGAAAAGATGGATATTTTTCAAAACTTACCTGCCTAAAAAAGAATTCAGCTACTGTATTAACAGAGCACCCCCCTGTGAAGTGGGGCTCAGGCATGGATTGTGGTGTAGGCAGCTGTAAACTGTGGAACAGAGAAGTGGTTGCAAACTTGAACATGCCTTAGAATCAATCACCCGGAGGGCTGGATGAGGCCCAGATTTCCTGGTCCCATTCCCCCAGCTTTTGATTCAGTAAATCGGGAGTGGAGCCTGAGAATTTACATTTCAAACAAGTTCCCAGGTGATGCTGATGCTGCTGGTTCAGGAACCACAATTTGAGAACCACTAAAATAGAGCAATAAAAATCACTGTGATGAGGACTCCAAACTGCTCTGTGTGTGTGTGTGTTCGTGTGTATGTTAATACACACAGCAAAAATAGCTATTTTAGGAGGAACCACTTGCATTCTCTGAAAGTTTGTATTTGTTCTCATGAAAAAGAAGCTAAAACAAAATAAAAGTTAGCAAAAGCTCATCAAGAGATTATAAAACCAAAATCTAGATTGCTGGTCTAGAAACATGATAATAATCACCTTCACAGGGAAGGCATTGTTGTTAAGCATTCTACTTATATGACCTCCTTTAGACCTTATAACAGTGTTAAGATGAATGTGTCTACATATGAGGAAACTGCCCTTTACATATGAGGAAACTGATGCTTTAAAGAAGCTAAGAAATAAAATGAATGACTATCCTGGTTTGTCTAGCACTGAGGAGTTCCCCAGGTCGTGGGGCATTCACTGTTAACACCAGGAGAATCCCTGGCACCCCAGGATGGTTGGTTGCCCTGTGGAATTAGTTATTAAGCAGTTATGAAAGGGCATGGCCAGGCCTACTCACTGAGAATTTGGGAACACTCCATGGAAGCAAGCATTTCTTTGTTATAGGGTGATTTTCTGAGTGCCGACTGTGATTGCCACTATCCTTAGACTTGAGAGATGCTCATTCTTTATGATTAAACCATCAAAATCTGAATATGCTTCATGTTCCCACGAGGTTTAAAGGGTAGCATTCACACGTACCTGATATAATACCCTAATTTTATTACAGAGGAAACAGAAGCCCAGAAAGGATAACTTGCTTGACCAAGGTGCCTTTTAAGTTGACTTCTATAAATCACCTTGAAAGTAAAAGGAATTGGTTATTTATCCTTTAAATTAGAAATCCTTAGTACCTGAACCAGGTTCAAAGAGTAAACTGTCAAGAACATAAGATTACAGGTATCTTTCGAGGGGAAAGAAAAAATATTTCAAATTGGAACTATTAAATGAAAAAATATATAATCTGTAATGTGTGTTTGCCATCTTTTTAATTAGGCTTTAAAAGACAAGAAAACAAGTGGGATAGGTGAAACTCAGAAGATGTATTAAGCATAGATTAATGGTAACCTGTGAGACATGTTTAATATAGATAGGATAATAGAGCACAAGTGTGTGAGTGTAGCTAGAAGGGGATGAAGGACCAAGTGGCATTAACTATTCATCACAAACTAAATATACATGAGTCTTAGGAGACAGCAAATAGTCATGTTACACAAACTATCTGATGTAATGTGGTAAACACTCAGAAGAGGAGTTCTTAAACCAGATGTGAAAGGGAGGGTTCCTTGGAAGGATGATCCCTAAACTGAATTCTAAAGGCTCAGAGGAGGTAAGTGTGAGGAGGGACATTCAAATACAGACAACCAGTAGGTGGTTGGGTATATAGACCCACGACAAGGAATCACTCTTCGCTGATTCTATGGAAATGGTCAATGGCAAGAAGAAGTACCCAGGGTGGAACTCAAGGGGCTCACACACGTGTTGAGAAAATAAGTAAGACAATATGTAACCTACGACTTGCTTGTGTTGAGAAGAGCTCAAAGCATGTGTGAATGTCAGCAGTAACATCACTTCTAGGTTGGGACTTGTGAATATGTATAGATTGGGACTTAACAAATGAAGTTAAAAAAATTAAAGTTCAAAATTTTTATGAACATGACGCCATAGATGTCCTTACAGAGGGATCCATCTTTTCTTTTTATTTTCATACAGAGTAAGTGAAAAGGATGAAATCTTGACTAGTATTTGTCAAATAGAAAATTTTATCATAATCATTGTCATCAGTCATTATGATCACTGTCTTTATTATTTAAATGAATCTGCACTGTGCTAAATAATTAGCATACATTATTTTCATATGCAACACTGTAAAATAGGTATACTTAAATTTATTTTAACTGAGAATAAGGCTCTGAGGGTTGAGGTTTATATAGCTAAGTGGCAACATTGGTATATGAACCTTAGTATTTCTGATTCCAAAACCTTACTGCAGAATGCATTCTGATAAATGGATATTTAAATAATAAGATTTTAATTCACATAACTCAAATCACTAAAAAATTCAACAAACTTTGATAGGACCAAGTGTTATTCCAAATGTTTTTATGATTATGTAACATGCTTATATTCCTCACTAGCCATATGTAAGGTCAAAAAATAAAGTCTTATTGCCAACCCTGCTCACAGTGTTCAGTAAGCAAACATTTTCCCTGATACTCCAAATTTCTGATTAAAGACTTAATTATCACCAATACCACTGTCAGGATTTATTTGGCATCTTCATGGTCTTTGCATTCTTTTCTATCAATATAAAGGCTAAGATGATAAGGTCAAACTTGCAACTTCTCTCTAGAGTAATCTATATATTATTAAGAGATAGCACATTATAATGAAGGAAATACATGCTTCTGGTGGTAGAATTTTAATCACTGAAAAGTATCCACAGGAGAACTTTTGTGTTTTTCTCCTCTTTAGAGCAGGGAAAGGAGCTAGGGACAAGATGGCAGGACATGTGGTAGAGCAGTTTGGAAGGAAGAAAAATAATCTTTTGCCATAGGTCCCTAGCTTTATTTATAATGACTCTATTTCTGGATCAAGAGTATTGTGGAAAAATTGTTAATGAGTATGGATTTTTATAAGTGATGAAGAACTAAGTTATTAATCTTAGTCTTTATGGATCTGGTACATATATGGATATATGTGTGTTATAAATTCACCACTGTAAACAATGTATTATAAATTTATCACAAAAACCATAAGCATCAATAAGAACAGTTACCTAATCACTAGGTAAGATACACCTGTCAAGGAATTGGAGTGGGGTGGTGTCATGGCATACCAGAAGGTGGAAACCCTCATGATTGATGACAAGTCTTAAGCTGAGTCACTTCCCATAATAGCATCATTTAACTTGAAGGTTGAAGCATTCAAATATGCCTCCCGAGATTCAGCAGCTTCATGGGTCAGTCCCACTTAGAAATGCCAAGAATAATATCTCTATACTTCCTGCACCTGCAGAGAGCTCAAGGACCTGCTCTTTAAATCAAAAGATACACCTTTCCTTCCAACCTGGAGAGCCGGCTAAGAGTGAGCCAGTCATCCTCACTATTTTCTGTTTTCTTTCTTATTTCTTTGTCAAAAGTAGTGGGAAAATTGAGAAGCACTGAAGACATATTGTTTTCTCCTAATCTTGGGATAAAATTAACTGCTATGGAGGAATGATAATGAAAACTTTAAGGGTTTTAGAATAAAACTCAGTATGTGAAACCTCTTGAGCACCCCTATATCACAACAGCTGGTTATTCTTCCTAAGATTAGCCTGAAGGTAAACCAATCTTTGAAGACAAAACTTCACAGCAATCTCTAGGATGAGAAATTATGGACTCATTCATTCATGGATTCTTTCAACAAATATTTACTGACTGACTTAACACTTCCATGATTTCTTGTTGAATGTTAACCCTTTCATTGCACTAACTGACTTCAAGTTTTTTTCAAAATGTGTCAAAAAGTCACACAAAGACAGTTGACATTTTGACTATTTTATGCATTTAATAATAACATTTTGAGCTGCTTTATAGATAATAACATTATTTTTATTTTAACTTTTTATTATATGGTAATAAATTTACCATTATATTGAATTTAGCAAAAAATATTCAAAACATACTAAATGACATTAATTAGATTTAAGTACAGATAAATTAGAATCTAATGACATTGATGACATAAAAAGTTTATTATGAAATGTTACACAATATGGCATACAAAGCATCTTTGTTGTTGATAGTGCAAGCCACAGGAAAACATATTTAAAAATCTTCTCAATGGAGAAAAGTACTGGGGCCAGTTTCACACTGAATAACAATTTTACAATAATTACAGAGTTTATACTTTTAAGTAAATACAGTTAAGGTGGTACATTTTATTAAAATAAATGATTATATTAAAATATAAAAATTTCCTATTGCTATTCATTCTTGAGCAACACAAAAATACAGAAAAACATGCAAAAGTTTTTTTGAGCTCGTGGGGTAAACTTGAACAGCACAGTCAGTGGATGGAAATGATCACTCAGATATATACAGATGTCGCAGCAAAAGGGTTAAAGCAGAAATGAGAACCTAACTCTGAATCCAAAACCTGACACTGAGAAATTATGAAATTGAAATGAAGATAAGCCTTGGTTTTTGTTTCCTCCTAACTTTTAGAAGCCCCTATCTCTAACCCCATTTGAATTTTCTTATGAAGGTATAGAAAGTTTCTTGTACAATGACCAGGGAGTTCCTGAGTCCCTGAAGATCATTTAAAAAGGATTAGGGCCAGGGCCATCCATGAGTCACTGTGGTTCCCAAATGCTTATAGTAAAAACCTTAAACTGAAAGGTTAGGGCGCCATTCAACTCTGACCTTTAGTTTTTTCAGGTTTCAAATGCGCATGAAAACAAAACAAAACAAAACCCACTTCACAAAGAATTAGAATAACTTCCATGAAGAAGAACCTGCTCATGGAATGTGAGGTTACACCTTCAAATTCACCAGATCAGGAACCCGAACTGAGGACTGTCAAGTTCAATTTGCAAGGGATCAGAAGTTTCATATGAGAGAGTCAGACAAAATGCCTCACCAGTGAAAGGAGAGAGTAATTTGTTTCTCCCTGGAGCTCCTCACCACTCAGGGGCTTTGGGATATCTTTTGAGAAATGGTGCCTTGGCAGTAAAATCAGGTGGCCTCTGGGCCCAGCCTGGCCTTTTTCTCAGTCACAACCCAGAGAACCAACCCCCTTAGCGCTTTTTTTGCTGGGCAGAAAAACAGAAGTTTGTGGAGAATTAAAGTCTTACTTTCTTGGTTTGATAAAGATATTTGCAAGAATCACTATATAGTTCCACAAGCAGTAGTCATGAGAAATCTAAACCTGTTGATACAAGTTTCTCATCGGGATGACTTGGACTGACCAGGCTGGCTCTGCCACCCAGTGTGGTCACTGATTATTAAAGGTGTAAACTTTTAGAGGCATTCAGGTCATGGGTAGATTTATGTATACTGAAAAAAAAACAACACCGTTTTGACAAAATGAGGATATGATTTGTGTGCATTTGTCCATTTTATCTAATAGGAGAGAGCAAGCTCCATAAAAGCAAGAACTGGGTTGTGCCTAGAACACCATAGGTGCTCAATAAATGAATGAATAAATGAATGTCAGCAAAAACCTGTGAAAAGATTTATGTGATTATATTGGGGGAATTTTTAATGATGAAGAATACGGTATGAATTAAAATAATAAGATGAAACAAAGTCACAAATTTATTGTTATTAAACATAATTTGAAGAGAAAGCCAACACATCTAAGAAGGCAGAGACTGAGAAACCTACTTAGAAATGGAGAAGAAGCCTGGTCACCCAGAGCCTGCCTTATCTCTAGCCTTAGTGTTAAAACAGTATTTCCTAATTGCTCAAACCGGCTTTTCTATTATTTGCTGTTAAAAGCATCATATTGATCCAATATCAATGTATTTACTTCCACTGAAGCGTATTTTTCCAGTAACTAGAAATGCATTATTTCCTACTCCACACACTCCTTCCCTTGTTGGAAGATCTAGGAAGCCAAATTACTTACAGTTAGCAGATAGTTCTCTCTTCTCTCTCTTTCTTCCTCCCTGAGGTGGAGTCCTTTACGAGGGAATCTGATAGTTAGGGGGTAGTTTTCCACAGGATTTTAACTGTCTTTAGACATCCTGTTGAAATACTGACACCCAGAACAGTGCCCCTCTCTAATCACTAGGAAGTTCAACACACTCCAGAGCAAGACTTTTTTTTCCCTCTTGGACAATGATAGAGACTATCTGTCCTCTTTTTTGCTTATGCTTGTATAAACCCTCACTGTCTAAAAGAATAACATAAGCCTCAAATGTAAGCAGGGAAATTTTATAGTAGTCATATTTTAAAAAGAAAAAGAAACAGGTGGGGAGTTCCCTGATGGTGTAGTGGCTTAAGGCTTCGGCGTTGGCACTGTCAGCGCTGTGGCCTGGGTTCGATCCCCAGTCAGGGAGCTACCCACATACCAAAAAGCAAAAAAAAAAAAAAAAAAAAAAGAAACAGGTGAAGTTAAATTAATGATATATTTTATTTAATCCGAGTACTTAAAATATCATTTCAATATGTAGTCAATACAAAATTATTAATGTTATTTTACATTCTTATATTAGTACTAAGTCTTCAAAATTGTTTATATTTTACACTTAGAGCACTTCTTAATTTGGATTAGCCACATTTCAAGTGCTCAATAGACAGTGTAGTTGCAGGTGGACACAAATCTCCCTTATTTCTGTTACAGTCTAAGACACCTACTCGTACACATATAACTTTTTATTAGGTGACTGCAGTAGTGTTTATTGCAATCTTCATTAAACTAGTGTCATTCCATTCCTTAATTTCACTTAATGCAATCTTATATATGTCAGTTTCTAACACTGAGGTGCAAGCCAGTCTTCTTGATAGGTATAGGGGAGGCCATTTCTCTTCATCAAGAATTTCCTTATTATTCTTTACAGAATGCCATTTTTAAAATTTTTATTTGTTTATAAATGTGTTATTTTATTGTTAGACTTACTAGGGTGACATTGGTTAACAAGAATTACACAGGTTCCAGGTGTACAATTCTACAGTGCATCATCTATTTGTGGCATTATTGTTCACCACCCAGTGTGAGTTCTCTTTCCATCACCATATATTTGGTTCCCCCTCTGTCTTCCTCCACTCCCTCCTTATTCTCCCAGTCCCTCCCCTCTTGCCCCCAGATAACCATTAAACTATTGTGTCCATGAATTTGTTTGCTTTTTCTTTGTTGTTTTCAGTTTTATATCCACATATGAGTGAAGCCATAAGGTTCTTGATTTTTTCTGGTTAGCAGAATAAGTAAAGCAGCAAATAGATACTCAGGCAAAGGCAAAACTTTGCTAGTTGGCCTTTTGGTTAAATAAGTATTTTTATCTGATTAGTTGAATTCTATCTTGAGAAACAGATTAACTGAGTACAAAAGACAGTGTACATGGAAAGAGCAGTGGCATTACAGTCAAACAAACTTGATTTTTTTTTTTTTTTTGTATGTGGGTAGCTCCCTGGCTGGGAATCGAATCCAGAACAGTGCCAGCGCCGAAGCCTTAAGCCACTACACCACCAGGGAACTCTCTTTGATTGGTTGAATTCTATCTTGAGAAACAGATTAACTGAGTACAAAAGACTGTGTACCATGGAAAGAGCAGTGGCATTACAGTCAAACAAACTTGATTCTATTACTTACTAGCTGTGTAACATTGGACATATTTATTCTCAGTACTTTAGTTTCCTTACTTGTAGAATAACAACATACTATGACTAAGATGGTTAGTTTTATCCCAATATCCATTTTTCCTTTCTTTATCATTAATGACCCTCCAAAAGTTACTAGACACCAGGATGCCCAAGATAAAGTCCATGTTTCCAGCCTCCCTTGCCACTAAGTGTGTTTATGTGATTAATTTCTGACCAAAGGGGCAAAGATAGAAATGGTGTTTGCAACTTCCAGGAAATTTCCTTAAAAGGGAGAGGATGCTCTTCTTATTCCTCTATTTTTCCTTCCTGCAGGCTGGAATTCAGAAATGACAGGTGGAGTTGGAGCAGTCACCTTGAACAGTAAGAAGTAAACTGGATATGGAGGAAGCAGAGCAAGAGCAGGGCCTGGGTCCCTTATGATCATAAAATCACCACAAACAGCCTAGATCTTTTATCCAGGCTTTTAGAGAAGAAAGAAAAGCATTTCTATTTGGTTTGAGATATTGGTCTTACTTATTTCCTGTAAGTTGTTGTTGAACCTAATATATGCCTAATCCATAGGGCCGTTTTGAAAAATAAATGGAATAGCGTATGTCAGGTACTTTGTACAGTCCCTGGCAGTAGTACTCAATACACGACTGCTATTATTATTAGGATAAAATAGCTTCCTGAAAGTGTTACTCTAATGGTCAACTGAAAAATACAAGTGAACATGCTTTTTAATCAATCTAGAAATATTAAAAAAGTGTTGGTCACAATTATCATTGTCATTATCAAATTATTACAAGAAAGTCCCTGGCAGCAAACACTACTTGGATCAACCTATTAGGCCAATTAAAAAATAGATGCTTCTTTGCCGTCTTTCCTTTTTCTGACATCTGCAGCCATGAAGGTCGAGCTTTGAAGTTTCAGTGGGTGCAAGATCTTCCCCAGACACGGCAGGCACTACGCCCGGACCAACGGGAAGGTATTCCAATTTCTTAATGCAAAATGTGAGTCGGCATTCCTTTCCAAGAGGAATCCTAGACAGATAAACTGGACTGTCCTCTACAGAAGAAAGCACAAAAAGGGACAGTCGGAGGAAATTCAAAAGAAAAGAACTCGCCGTGCAGTCAAATTCCAGAGGGCCATCACTGGTGCATCTCTTGCTGATATAATGGCCAAGAGGAATCAGAAATCTGAAGTTAGGAAGGCTCAACGAGAACAGGCTATCAGGGCTGCCAAAGAAGCTAAAAAGGCTAAGCAAGCATCTAAAAAGACAGCAATGGCTGCTGCTAAGGCACCCACAAAGGCAGCACCTAAGCAAAAGATTGTGAAGCCTGTGAAGGTTTCTGCTCCCCGAGTTGGTGGGAAACACTAATCTGGCAGATGAAATTTTAAATAAATATCTGACTATAACTAAAAAAAATAAAAATAAAAAAATAAAAAATAGATGCTGTTTTTGTTATGTTTACTTAGCTGTAGTCAATTGTCAATTTCTATAGACTTGTCATATGGATGCTTTAAAAGTTAAATGAAATACTCATTTGGGTAGTATATAGAAAATGCTTAGAACCTATTTAGAATATGACATTTATTATTTCATTTTACTTAAAAAGTTCTCCATTACAAGAATCAATGTAGTGTTTATAGTTAAAATAAATTACAAAGACTTAAGTAAAATACAAGAGAGCCTGTCCCCTTTATTTTTTCCCATCCCTTCTTTAGAATTAACTATATTAACAATTTAATTAAGAATTCCTTGTATCTACTTTTTGTACAATGATATAGATATACATTTTTGTTTTACAAAAAAGGTGGAGTTTTTTTTTTTTTTTAAGAAGGTTCAGAGTTGCAGAAAAGAATTTCTTCTGTAATGTTTGGTTTGGTTTTGTTGTTTTCTAGTTTTTAAAATATCTCTTGAACATCTTTAAATGTCAATACATATCCATGTATCTCATTTTTAAACACCTTCTAGAAGTTTTTAAACATTTATCTGATTGTGACATTATTTGTAAAAAAAGAAAACTTCCCTTAAAATAATAGCAGGAACTCTTAGTACAAGTAGGAACTTCTAAGCATTGTAAGGATTTCACTAGATAGTTCAAGAAAGTGCTTAGCAAAATTGTGGAACATATTTGTCAATGATTAATAAGTAGAAATATTAGCTATTATGATATTGATAATAACAACTAAAGTTGACCATCTCTTTGAGTTCAGTCTGTATAAATTCTATTGTCAAAGTGGTTTCTTATCTCATACACACACACACACACACACACACACACATCTACATATATATCTCAAAATACATAATATATCTCATTTTATATTTTCATTTTTAAGATGCTACTTGGGCTCTATTGTATGGTAGAGGTGGGTGTCATGTTATGGGAGAACTGTCAGACTCAAGTAGGATCTGCCCAGCCTGTGACTACCCAGCATAGTGCCAAAACTGAACAAAAAATATAGTGGATCCATTTGCAAGCTTGCAAGACAGTGAAGAAGGTATTTAGCTTCTGGGACATTTTAATGATCCTTGGAAGGAGAGAAGCCTGCTGGGTAGGGTTCTTTGAGACAATTGTAAATTTCAATGGACCTAATGACTCCTGAATAGCTGCTGGGCAACCAGTGAGGCAGCCTGCCCTGGGGAGGTGAGTCACAGGATGCAGCCCCGGTACTAAGTTCCTGGGAGGGGCCAATGGGGATAACAGAGGAATCAAGGGGATTGACTGATGCTGACTAATGGCTCTGAGGCAGAGGAAGGGCTGTGACAGGACCTCTCACGTAGAAGGGGCAAGGTAAATCTACCTTGACTGATGATGGCCTTAACCTTGTAAATCTGATAATTCTGCTGTTCCTCAAATGTAATAAATATAATTATACCAGAGCTAGAAAAAGACTGGGTAAGAAGAAAAGTGAAATAGATTTAAAAAAATATATACAAACACATAATTTTGCCTTCCAAAATGTTTGGTGCCCAGGTAAATAATGTTATAACTAATCCAAGAGCACCTAAATGAAGTGTTCAGGAATTTACATGTATCTGAGGTCAGAAGTAACAGTGGACAAATCACTGCTAATCCTCTTCCTAAACATTTCTGATTTCTTGTGCAGCAGAGCCTTCAGTGGTCATAACTGAATCAGCAATAACACTGGGTTCAGTAGCACCATACACTTATTTGTTCTATACAAGGGCGCCCGAGGCCCTGATATCCATCCTTCACTGCTCTTCGAAAGCTCTGTGCCTTGACAAAGGGACACCTTTCTATAATGTGTCTGCCAGGAGGGGGATCCTTCTGATAATTCAGTCTTGGCAAGTGGAGGCCTTGCCTTAACTGGCTGAGAGACCTAGGTTTGGATCTTAGCTGAAGGGTCTTTCAGCACCATCATTCCTGTTTATATTCTCTATCCCACAGACTCATAGAATCATGGAACTCAGAACCAGTTAAATACTTCAGGAATGGTGAATTCCGACTCTTTTTGCAAATGAGAGAACTGAACAATAAAGAAATAGTTTTGCCCAAGTTTAGGTAGCTAATGATAATTTTTATTTGACTTTATATCATCTTATATGAATTTGATCATAGACCTATTTTTACCAAGGCGGCACTAAAACTTTCTCTATTACGTAGTTATTGATTGAGGTTGAAGCTATAATTTCAGGCAGACAGATGAAAATAAAGGCAATTGGGCTTAATGTTTAGATCTAAGAAACATTTGGTTCTCAGTACAGACTTTTACATTCTCCTATTTCATTACTCTTCTAGGTTTATAACTAAAATGCTGCAGTCACTTTTTCTGAGAAGCCTCTCTTCTGCTCCAGAATGGGCTGGGTATCCTTCCCATGGGCCTGTTCATCACATTCAGCTTTATCTCTGATAATATTTATGATATTATATTATAGTTGTCATTTATAATTTTGGTTCCCTATAACTTATAAGCCCTAGAGGATGAAGATTTGCTGGGTATTGCTTTACACCACTGCATCTCCAGTACTAAAAATATTGTTCAGAATTATAAAGTGGGGTAAATAAATGTTTGCATTAGAAAAGAGAAATAGAAACAAAGAGACTAATGTAGAAATAGAAATTTAAAATGGAATAAAAATGTGTTAAGGAATAAGAGAGAGAAATAACGTAAAGAATTAAACAGTTCCCTAATTTACAAAGTTTTATGATTTCTAAGTATGTAAATATGACAATGCATAATACCATCAGCAGCATTCTGTCTTTGTGTTTTTGTGCCTGTTTACAAGTGGGAGTGCTTGAAGTGCATGGCAGACATAATCTAAGGCGGTCCCCCATGGTTTCTGCCTCTAGGATTCACACAGTTGTGTAGTCCATCTCCCCTCACTTGCATGTGGTCAGGACCTGCTTCTCACCAATGAGTGTGGCAAAGGTAATGGAGTGTAACTCTTGTGATCATGTGCCCTTTATACAAGACTCTGTCTTGCTAGCAGACTACTGTAGAGACTCTCCTTGCTGGCTGGATGAAATAAGCCCAGGGCAGGCCCATGTGGCGAGGAACTGGGGACGGCCTGTAGGAACTGTGGGTGGCTGGTGGGAGCTGAGGGCAACCCCCAGCTAACACCAACAGGGTACTCAGCCCCATAATTGCAAGGAAGTGATTCTGCCAACAACTTGAATGAAGCAGATTCTTCCCCAGTTCAGCCTCCAAATGAAAACACAGCTCAGCTGACATTTTATTTGCAGCCTGTGAGAGCCCAAGCAAAGGACCCAACTAAGCCATGCTCAGACTTCAGGCTCACAGAAACTGTGGGAAAATAAATATATGCTGTTTTAAGCCATTAACAATGTGGTAATTCATTATAAGGTTATATATACTATAAAAATAGCCCTCCACTAGAAGGGATGAAGGAAGGAAGGGAGGAAAGATGAGAGAAATACAGCCTCAGTTAAAGTTTCTCAATTATTTTTAGGCTTATTTTGATGATTATACAATTAGTAGAAAAAACACCGAAAGAAATTATAACAATTTTCTTAAAATAGCAAATATCAAATATTTATATGATCTCAGAAGGAATGCAAGAAATTTAGGCAAATTTATATGGGTGAATTCTATGAACACATAAGACTGGGAAAGTTCTTAAGAGGATAGATCATCTATACTCCTCTTTCAGCAAGTCTTTTCCTAAACCTTTCCAAACATACAATGACAATGGCGATAACATGAAATTATGAACTTCTACTTATTGAGTTCCTCATATATGTCAGATGGAATAAGAAGAAATTGGTTTTTATGGGGTAACTACAATTAACCAAACTAAATAATATTACATTAAATAACAATAAGGCTTGCACAAGAAGCCACAGATACTATTTTCCTTCCTTTTATATACACACATACATGCACATATAATCAGAGACACATGAAGACAAAGTACCTTGCCCAAGTCAACCAATAATTAAGTTGTGAATTTGTGATTCAAACCCATATGTAACAATTATCAATATCTGGAAATTCCCCCAAACAATCTGATTTTCAACTTTCATGTTGTATTTTAAGTCCAAGGATGCTACAACCCAATTCACTCCAATTATTTTATACAAGAAAAACAGTAGATATGTTATAAAGTGAAACATTTACATATTGAGAAAAGATATAAAAAGGCAACTCACAGAAAAAAACTTCAACGGCTAATAGTTACATGGTAGAAAGATCATCCTTACTACTAGAGAAACAGAAATCAAAATGGAATATCCCTTTATACTCATCAAGTTGGTAGAAATTAGAACCTTCAAACATATGAAGTGTTGTTAAGACTTGGGAATTTTTGTACAAAGTTAGTAGCCATTTTGAATTGATGATATTAATTTGCAGTATTTGAAGAAATTTTGCATGTACACATCTAAGACCTTGCACTAGAGTCTGCCACCTAGCTTGTAGATGCTGGGAGCTGGTGTTACTTAGATCTGTTATTAGGGGAATGGGTAAGTAGAGTGTGCCTGGTGCATATTATGGAGTAACAGGCCGTGGCTAGAAGCAATGAATTAGTACATATGGCACCTTCTTAAATACAGAGTTGAGTGAATAAAAAATATGTCAGAGAATGAGATCTGCTGTACAATACTACTTACGAGTGTATAAATTAAAACAGGCATATACAAATGAGTTTATGCATGTTTCAAAGATATTTACATATTCAACAACATACATCAAACTCATTAGAATGGCTGCCTGTGAGGGAGGGGAAAATTGATGGGGGGTGAAGGGTGATCAGGAAGAAGATTGAAAAAAATATGAAGGAAAACAAGAGAGAGGCGTTGACCAGACTGATGATGACTGTTTATTATGAACTGAAAGCTATTAATTGATCTCTCAGGTCACCCAAAAGACAACTAAAAATGCTATGGAACAAAAAATTATTATTGGCTAAAGAGCTATGATGACCTGGGATATGTGAATTAGACAATATGGGTACCCAACTTTTTATTGGGAAGAGGAGCCATATCAGTATAATGCATTCTCAAGTGCTGAGGGGAATAGAGAAAATTTTTTCTAAAAATAAAATGAGTAATTTCTTAGATTTGTACTTGGAGAAAACACGATGACACATTTTGGCAAGGTGTTAGAATGTGTGCATCAATCTTGTCTTAATGGAAAAGAATCTGTTCAACAAAATCACTCCATTTGAGCAGAGCAATCAGTAGATTGTTACTCTGTATAAACAGCCAAAAAAACCTTTTAGCTTGAATTTCATGGCACATCTCACTCATACTCTGCAACCAGGGGATATGAGCCCGCACACTTAGGTCCATGTGGATACCCGACTCAACAGGCAGGGCATGGCGACAGTTTTTTGTGGTTTGTTTGTTTTTTAAATCCTGATCCACCTGATTTCACAAGGAAGAAATTACTAGGCATAGCTGATATATGAGCATTCCTTTCCAAACAATCACACAACTGTGACATTGTTTAGACATCAGGTTCACAATATACTTTCAGTCTAGTGTTTGAGAACTCATTTAGGAAGTTAGAAATTAGGAATGAATGAATAGATAAATAAATGAAGTAAAATAAAAGAAAAAATCCCCCAAGAAAATATAGGCTACACGTCCTTTCCTTAACCCTTTCGCTGTGATGTTTGGATATATCTGAATGAATATTTCCATCTGCTGACTGTGGCATTGGAGTTTACCCCACAAGCTCAAAAATACTTCTGTTATTCAGTGTGAAACTGTTTCAAGGACTTTTGTCCATTTACAAGATCTTTTAATATGTTTTCCTGTGGCTTGCACTATCAACAACAAAGATGTTTTTTGTATACCATATTATGCAACATTTTATAATAAATTTTTCATGTCATTAATGCCATTAGATCCTAACTTACCTATACTTAAACCTAATTGGTGTCATTTAGTGTATTTTGAGTATGTTTTGCTAAAATTCAATATAATGCTAAATTTATTACCTTATAACAAAAATTTAAAATAAAATAATGTCATTAGATATAAAACAGCTCAAAATATTAAATGCATAGTCAAAATGTCAACTTTTTATTTTTTGTGGCATTTTGACACATTTTGAAAAAAAAAACCTTGAAGTCAATTAACACAGTGGAAGGATTAAATACAGGGTCCGGCACAAATAATGCTCCTTTTTTATGAGCTGGTAATCTATACCAAATCTTTCATTATAAAATCACGAGAATGTAATTCTGTAACATAACAACATCACGTTCAAGCACACTATACATGACATTTTATGTGAAATGTTCAAATTGCTGTTTATTTTGTGTGAGACATTCAGTTACAGGGTCAAGCATTACTTTTGCTGGACTCTGTTTAATTAGCTACAAATCTGAGGAGGTATGCCCCATGATAAATGTTAACAGTTAGTTGAAAGTGATTTTTGCTTATTTTGATAAGTAGCAAACAAAGGAAAAAGAAAAAAAATAAGATGAATAAAGAATTACTTCCATTTTTCTATACTTTTGGGGACTGCTGATGGTATTGAACTTCAACACATTTACAAACCCCATCGCCCTTTATTGGTATCATCTCTCTCAGTCTTCTGTCACTTCTTCCTGTCTTAGTTTTTTTTTTTTTATAGCTGTGCCATCCTTCCTTGACCCATCCCCATGCCTACCATAGACATGTATGTCCTGGGGGGTGAGGAGTGGAGAATCCAGGGGCTTTGTGACAATCACATGGAGAATAATTTTCTCCTTACTTCTGGGTGTGCGTATCCAACTGAAATACCCAAAAGAAATTCTAAAAGCTTAGTAGTATCCAGAGTAGGGAATGCTTTCTGTTCAAAATTATGTTAAAGTAAACTGTCATAATTTTGTTAGGATTTTCCTGTTACTAATAGGTATATGTGTCCCATTTGGAGTTCACAGTTCCATTTCATTCTACAAGGTGGTCAACCAAATCACCAGATAGAATTTCAGTAGTACCTATTTTATTGTGCAGCTCCTGTATCTTATTAGTGAGTTCAAAATAAGTGTTTTTCTTTTCTCTCTTCTACTAACTCCAAAATTGTTAGAGGCTAATAAAATCTGAATCCTATTTTGTCCTAGTTATAGCAACAGCAAAATTTAGCATTGGAAGGAACAAACCCCACTTAATCTGAAGAGGTATGAATAAAAATTCCCAGGCTTTTTTCTTATTAGAATGCTATTCTCCAGATGCACAGAGTAAACCTCATGAATGAGGCTATTTCTACACACTTAGCAGCAGAATGGTACCAAAATAACAGTGACCAATTTTGGAGTGGAAGTCCTTTGAAGTTGAACTACTAGCATGGTCAACATGCTAAACTTTGACCTGCAACCATAAGCCTTTCAAACACCAAATAGAGTGGTCTATTCATAGTAGCTACTCTGTAAATAGTAGAGCACTGTTTCCCTTCCCTTAACCCTCCAAATAGTGTTAATTAGTAAATATTTTTTATCTCAAATTTTAGAATAAAAGAAAAAAAATAACTACTTGGTCCCACTTGGTCACTATGAAGAAATGTGTATCTGTCTACCAAAGGTAGTTACAGAAGCACAGTGGTAGAAACATTTCTGAATTGGTCTGCATTCTCCCAACTTAGAGGCTCCTTTTAAGCATCAGCCACCATACCTCTTTGCAGATGTGAATTGGTAGAGTTTAGGAAGGACTGGGGAATCTGGGTTCCACATTCTGTCAGGCATGGCCATTTCAATCAAATGACCATCAGAACGGCATGAGGACAAGTGAATGCCTGCATGAGTCCTTCTCAGTATATAAACACAGTCAGAGGGTACACAAGGAGAGCAACACTTATAAGGTCTAAAAAGCATAAAGTGCAGTATGCCTGGCTCCATCGATCGCCCTCTAATTTAACATTGCTGAAATATGCTGAAAAGTATTAATGGAAGACCCTTTTTAAAGGGTTCACAGGTTATTTTCCTGAAAGAAATGACAATTGCTAGAAGATTATGTTTTAATTTTTATCTTCATTTCTTTAATATTATTAATTGATGATCTACGGTCAACCCTGATGTCATACTGAGACAATATTTCTGTATAAATCTAACAATTCATTACACTCTGATGCCACAAATATGATTACAAATTTACATGTAATGGATAGTCCCCAAAGAAAGCATCTTAAAAAGTGACAAAGCATTTAAGCATATTTCTGAGCACTAAGAGTCAGACCAGGATCACCAACAAGTGATAGGTGACAGTTTTCAATGAAGAAAATTGTCAGATGTAATCTAATTAGTTCATTTGTGGCAGAAATAAAATAATCCATACTTGATGTGTTCTGTGATACTATAAAAACTTTTCAATATGGCAAATGCAAAAAGAAAAAAAATATATATCTACATTTTTTTCTGATACACATGTACACATAAATTAGAAAAAATATAATGGCAACTAAAATTTAACATAATTTTAAAATTTGATTTAGGAATGTCCAATAGAAAGCCAATTTTAAAGCATGATATGACAATAATTAAAACATCTATAGCTCATTAAATTTAAGAAGAACACCATCCTCACATTTTCTTCTTTAAAGGTCACCAATTAATCTATCTTATAATTTTGTAATTTATCTCAATTTTATACTTGCAAGATTAACTTATCTGCAACTTCCCTTTAATATTCTAGGACTCAACATTCTTCCCAGACTTCTGAAAATACTGGTATTTTCTCCTCCTTGAAGTATAGGAGAAATTGCTTTTTAAGATAAATACATGTGAAATGTGAGTGGGCATTCAGTTATACACAATCTTGGTTCAAACTGCGAGGGGATGGAGGGTAAAATACTCACAAAAAAGTAACTCTCATGCAGGTTGCTCAATGAGTTTATTTTACATTTTCTTTCCTTTTTTTCTCCTTCATGAGCTAGAGGAAAACATTTCTTTGGTATTCCAAGGAAGTAATTCTGAAGGGTAACCTGTGTGAGATCATCTGAACAGCTGTCTGAGAACACCATAATAAAGGAAATAAATACAATTGTTCCAGGACCCGCTGAACAGCCTGTTTCCGTCAGTTGCCAGGACTGAGGCTCATCACGATTTGGATACTGCAGTTGAAACCTCAAAGAAGACTTATGCACTGAGCAACATTGAAGATATTGTACAATCAAGAAGGAAACAGCAAACACTAAGTTCTTTCAGATCATAAAAGAAATGATTACCACGAGGAAAGAGAAGTGATGGTTGGATCTAAAAGGCAAACAGAGAAAAATTTAAAAAAGTAAATGATCACCACTCTATTCCAGAAGATGTTAAAATCACATAAAAAAATTTCTAGAAGAAATTTGATAAGCGCACAGAAGAAAAAGCATTTACGCAATCCATTTTAGTATGTACACTTTGGTAAACGATCTGCAAGATTAGAAAAAGAGTCTGATTCATTGCAGAGGTGCATTATTGAAGAGTACACAGTGTCCAGAAATTCTGTTGCTTCTTTCATCAGAATCAATGTGAGGTTTGCATTAGTAAGTATGGTAAAGTTATTAAAGGAGGAGGAGGAGGAGGAGGAGGAGGAGGCGGCGGCGGCGGCGGCGGCGGCAGAGGCAGAGGCTAGAGAACTGTTGTCAAGCCAAGAAGTAAAACGGAGTGTCAACAATGTTCACTTCCTAATGTGGAGCTTTATTGAAATATAATAAAGTACCTTCTTTTTCCTTCAGCTAACACAGAAAGTAAAAAAAACAAAACAAAACAAAAAAACAAAAAAAACAAAAAACTCCAGTACTCCTGAAAAAAAGCTTGTTTGTACAAATGATGCACTCTTTAAGTACCATTTAATACCTGTTACTGAAATTTGGCTCCTGTAAAAGCTGCAGTTGTATTTTTCAGGTGGCAAAAAATGCCACGTGCCTTTCAGTTAGTTGTGGAGTGACCGGCCACTGTTTTGTTTCATGGGTACATATGTCAGTATCATCTTCTAACAGTAATTCTTGCCCTTACATGTCTCAATACACCCGATATAAATTTTATTCTCATTATTCACAGTGATTCCCTTCATTAGTCATGAAACCTTTTGTAGAAGACCATGCTAAGTGCCAGAACCTCTCTTTAGGGGGGAGTTGAGAAGGAAGTGCAGTTTGACACCTTCCTTGGGGGATTCTGATGTGACCCTCAAGGGTTGGAAACCCCTTGCCCTTTTGAGAATCACTGATCTTCCCAGTGGTTATAAACTTCTCCCTTTTTTGAGCATCTTTGAATAAAGAATTTATATTTTTCCTTCCCTACCATGTTTTATTGTAGAATATGATGTATGCATACACTGGATTCACCAAGAGGATTTGCAAGCTCACATTTGGTGGGGTTTGCATTTTGGTATATATATACGTTCTTCTTGTAGCAATGAAAGATTTATGATGATCCACTGCTTGGCTGTGATCACCAGTGTAAGAAGTTTGTGTGGGGTGTTGGGTCTAGACAAGTCATGGGATAGAATGAAGATTCACTTTGGCTCATTTGCTCAGCAATTCTAACCAAAGCTAATAAACCATAGATCAAAGCCAGTATGTTGACAGTAATATTAACAGCACCCTCAGGTCTAAGTACATTATCTGGGCCTTTTGCTCAGATGTTTGGCTGTTAGGAAGACGAAAGTTAAGAGGTCAGGCCACAGCTTGGCTATGACTACATTCACTAGCACCTGAGACAGTTAGCTTTAGTAACCTTGAAGTGCTTCATGACTATCTAGCTCAATGAATAAAAAACTATATGGCAAAATCATCTCCTTATAAGGCTTATAAGCCTGCCAGTGGATACTTCAGTCAGCCCAATCCCCCTATTTAGGATCAAGGTATTCCTTCCCCTAGAAGCCAGCAGCACCAGCTGCTGATGGCTCACACCTAAGCCCTAAGAATTACCCGTGGCCTAAGATTACATCCCTTTCTGGGAAGAGGGGAGGAGGGGCAGTCCCCATACAATGCAGGATCAGGAAGAGGATGAGAAAGTGAGAAAATGGTCTTGGTGCTAAATTTAAAGATGCACCAAAAAACCCAATAATCAAGATAAATAGTATTTTATGGCTCTTTTTTAAAAATAAAAAATGCAGAGAATCTGTGGTAATCAAAATATCAGTTTGAAATAAAGGCAGCATCAGTAACAACCGATTTCTTCTTTTGCCCCAAGCTCCAATACAGCTCTGCACAGCAATCTTACCGATCCTGTCTTTTAAAAAGATGTTCAATATTTTGTCATTGTGGATGTTTCCATTTAAAATATTAAATACCTTGGTTACTGAATTTATTGGCACCCCCAAACTTTGTCTGGCTAGTCTACTTTGCCTACACTAGTCTGGCCCTGGCAAGTATATCCATGCCTGGCTTGTTTGCCCTACAGGTGACAATGGTGAAGGCTTCTCACAGCAACCGTTCCTGTGGGGTCTGCTAAAGACTTTCTTGGGAAAGTCCTACCTTCCTCACTGCCTGACCAGTGCTACTCCCCAGGGCACTCCTGCAGGCATCTCTCTTGTCTGAGTCTGTTTGCGCTAAAACTAAAACCTCCCTGTAGATGAGAGGTGAAAATTGAAGCTCAGAGAGGCTGGGTGACATGCCCAAGTTCTCCAAGTCCCTAGTGATGGGAGAACCCAGGTTAGTCTAATTTGAAGTCTCCTCATCATTACGCCCTGCAGATGGGTGCCACAATGTGGGGCTGCAGTCAAGGAAGCCAAAGGTCAAACCCAGATACCAACAAGCCCCCTGTACTCTCCTGATTGAAATTCTTAATCGTTGACTGGAAACCAGGCTCTCTGAATTCCAGGAAGTAAGCCTCTGATTGTGTCAGAGTACTGACCCCCTCAAAGATGTCTACATCTTAATCCTGAGAACCTATGAATATGTTAACTCACAAGGCAAAAGGGACAATACAAGTGTGATTAAGATTACACTGGATTTCCAGGTGAGCCCAATATAATCACAAGGGTCCTATGGTAGGGAAAGAGGGAGACAGGAAAGTCAGAAAAGGAGATGTGGTGATGGAAGCACAGGTCAAGTCATGCGACCATGAGCCAGCGTTCAGGCAGCGTATGGAAGCTGGGAGAGTCATGGGAGATTTCCCCCGGAGCCTCAGGAAGGACCACAGCTTTGTCACCACCTTGATTTTAGCCCCGTAAGACCTATTTTGGACTTCTGATCTCAAGAAGTGAAAAGAAAATAAATCTATGTTGTTTTAGGCTGCTCAGTCTGTGTGGCAACAGGAAACCAGGACGGACCCCTAAGGCAGAGTTTTCGCTCTGACATCGTGGCACCACTCCGTATCCCTCTGAGTTGTAAAGATCCCTAATGGAATTTCAACAGACCCATCAGGGAAAATTTAACAATGACTTCTCAGCTGCATTATATTAAAAAAAGAAATTAAAAGGACGTGGCTATGTGGAAGGATTGATGATCTGTTCTGACACTAGATGGCTGTGCTCTCCCGCTGACAGATGGAAGTCCTGGATAGGTGGGGTCCCTCTACAGAAATAGGGGAGAAATGATTGTTAACAGAAAGGCCAGCAAGAACGAGGGACTCGTCAGAGCTGACTTTTTACTTTTCTGATTCTTCAGTAATATATCCTTTGAATTATGGATATCATATTATTTTAATATGGAAACAACCGTTGTTTTTTCCTCTGTTCATGCTGCACTCAGAGTGTGCAGCTTAAATTCCCCCCTGCATTTGAGCAAAAACAGACATTTCTTTTTTGTCCTGGTCATTGATTAGACAAGGTCTAACAGGCCATCTAAGTTTATTATTTAAAAAAAAAAACCCTGAATATTTAAGGTTCTTTCTTTCTTTCTTCTCTCTCTCTCTCTCAAATCAGTTATAAGAAAGTGGACAAAATACTTTGGCTAGAAGCCAGAACAAGAGAATTTGGAGCTTCAAAAGACTATCTTGAACAGAAACAGAAAAGAGTAGGGCTCACCCTAGGCAAGGAAGGGGTTCTGTCATGGGGACAGACAAAAAAAGTACCGTGTGTATGTGAGTAGTGTGGTGAGGGACAGGGAGCAAGAGATGGTTATAGTTAAGGAGATGGGACCTTGAATAAACTCTCAATGATATTCTGGCCACAAGTGTATACAAGCAAGATAGGGTTCTACTGCCAGTGACCTTGTAGGACCAGAGTCATCACTAGGAAGCCTTAGCTAGCACCCAAATGAGTATCTCTTGCCTCTGGGGGCCCAGTTAGCTGTATTTACCTTCTGCTTTTCCTAAAGATTTCACTCCATCAGCTAGCATCTTATTTGAATCTTCCTGGAAATGATGCCTATCTATCTCCTTAAAATCTTTCTTGGTTCCTGTCTGACTTACTTTCACCTTGCAAGGCTCCGGGATATATGTGAGCACAAGAAAAGGGGAAGAGGAGTCCTGGACACTTAATGGAGTGGCATAACAAGGAATCCTTCAGAGCTGGATGGGACCAGCCTGATTTGTTGCCTTCCGGCATCTCCCAGTCTTTCACATGAGCTGGGATAATGGATAATGGCTTCCTTTTACATGATAATAAAATAAAGTATAACTATAAGAGTGGGTTCCCTGGTGGTATAGTAGCTAGGCTTCGGCGCTCTCACCGTGGTGGCCTAGGCTCAATCGTGCTCAGGGAACCAACCAAAAAAAAAAAAATTGAGAGTCATCTTGCACAGAGAAGGGAATATGAAGGTCAAAGGTCTTGTCAACTATCAACAACATACTCTCTGAAATAGCTTACTAATCAATAGGAAGAAGCATTGGTCTTTCAGGAGGCCTCTTCCCTGACTTGGGGAAGTGCAGGCCTGGACAACTATTAGATTCTATACTCTCAGTGATACAGGCCCCACTAAATCCTAGTTAATACTAAAGTAGTGCAACACCTGATATATCCTGGTTTGGGGTTTTTAGAGATGTGATGGGAAAAAACCTGAAGAATTACAATTTTAAATAATTTACCATGTTGAGAATGAGTTTATCAGTGAGAATTGAGTAATTTTTATCCATTATGTAATTGAAATTTGTGCTTTTAAAAATATGGTTGGTCAGCTATGCTAGTGTCTGAGTGTCCTCCCCTCTCCCCTTAAATACTGGATTAAATATTGTGGAGAAAGAAATGCAAAAGGATCAGATGGCATGCTTGGAGTTCAGTCTTTGGGGTTGTCTGCCCAGCAACTTTCTGATCTATAGAGGTAGACCTGGGTAACCTCTTTCACTGAGTGGCCTCTCTCCTTGCCAGAGTTGAGGGGAGTCAGGACTAGGGGGTTCTACATTAGTCTCTGCATGGGGCTAAACCTGTAACACAGGAGAAGTAAAATGTCTATGAGAAATGGAGAATAATGTATCTGCCCAGTGTGAGGGTTCTACCTTTGCCTGGCACAAACTATTTCAGTGAGTGTTGAATGACTCGAATTAGTAAATGGGTGGATAAATGAACACATACATGTAAATAGCAGCAGAAAAAAAAGCCTACATTTCAGTCCCTGGTTCCAGTTGCTTCCTGCCTTTTAGCTCCAGAGGACCTGTGTAGGCTCCACGAGATCCTTGAAACCTTACCTATAATTCAGGCCATCTTATGTTGGTTTCAGTTACTTGCAAATAGTAATCACTAATAATAATGGGGAACTTGGAGTCTTCTTTGAGACAAACATGAAAAAAATCTACAGGACTTATTCTCTTTTTTTACGTGTATATATTTACATGAGTATAAGTGTATGCATGTGTATGTATGAGGTCGAACAATTAATTTTGAGAACTCATCCTAGAAAAAGTGCTACATACCTCATTGCTGAGTATCACTATGGTCACCTTCAAAGTACTCCCCTTGGGAAGCTATGCACTGATGCCAGTGCTTAATCCACCCTCCAGAGCAATTTTGGAACTCTTTCTGGAATGGCCATCAGAGCTGTCATCAGCCTCCAAATCGGACAAGTTCACAAACTTGCCAAGGTTATGACACCTTACCAAGTTGTTTGTACAGTGCTGCCAACGTTAAGCAACACGGTAGCAAGTTCACAAACTTAATTGTCAGATTTGGGGCATGACGTCAGCTGATGGTCATTCTAGAAAGAGAGTTCCAAAATTGCTTTGAAGGGCAGGCTGGGCACTGGCATCGGTGCATAGCCTCCCAAGGGGAATACTTAGAAGGTGACCGTAGTGATATTCAGCAATGAGGTATGTGGCACTTTTTCTAGGATGAGTTCCTGAAATTAATTGTCTGACCTCATAAATGTATTGTCATTTTTAAACATATAAATGCATATATCCAAATAAATTGGATAAATTAATATCTTTGAGCTCCTTTCTTTACATTGCAATGAAGGGGTTAGACAAAATAGAAAAATGATCTGTATTTGAGATAGTTTTCTAGGAATTGTCAATGATTTGTTAGTAAATCATCAGAAGGTATACTGTTGCTAGGAAAGAGAGCCCGAGATAGGCCCCTTGGGAATTCATGTATTTTCCATGTTGTACTATTGCTGAACAGTATGGTCTCTCTCTTTTGGGAATTGCATTCGTAGGTAGTCGGACATTATTTTAACTCCTCTTGTAGAGGCAGCTCTCCAGTCTGATGAATATGGTGACTAAGGGTGTGGGTAACACCAGTCTGTTTAGAAAACCAAAATGCAGCTGTAAAATAGCAATGAGACTTTTCCCCATGAATTGGCCCTGAAGACAGACCCACAAGGAGTGCCATGTCAGTATGGATGGAATACCAGTGAGAATGGCATACCAAAAAGAAGTGTCCAAAAGATACATAACCTGCAGCAGGCGTCCCCAAACTTGGCTGCCATCTTCGGGGATGGGCCATCAATATCCCTCCCACATCAAGAACCATGTTGAACATGTCCCAGATATTCAACAAGCATGGGGTGATTGATGAAACCAAGTTCATAACAACAGCTATCAGTGTCTGAACCCTTATTGGTGTCAGGTGCCTTACATATATTTTGTTATTTCTGTTAACAATCCTCCTTTTAGTCTGATTTTAAAGGCTAGGAACCTGGACCTCAAAGAGCTTAAGGAACTTGCCCCAAATCACACTGGTAGTAAGTGGCAGAGGATATAAAGTCAGGTTGCCTGACCCCAGAGCCTATTATGCTATATTGCCTCTCTCTTCTCAGTCATGGAGGCCGGTGAGAATGGCACAGAGCATTTCACCTTGTATCTGATTTAACTACCATCTGAATAATAAGGACCTCCCAAATAGCATCGGCTGCCTAGAAAATAAGGGTTGAGGCTCATAAATGGTTCAAGAAATTACATGCAAGTATTTTTACAATGTAGAAATACATGGATTTCTAGCTGTTACTTCCACTTCGTATTTTCGGAATGTCTGAAAGGGCAGCTTATCTTCTGCAGCACACTTCTCTCCATCTCTCAGCTCTTCCTGTGGGTTTTACTGGCGTGTATCATTGTTCTCCCTTCTCCTATATGCCCTAAGGTAGGGCACTTCTGCCACCCACTGAAGTTCACTTCTAAAAAGCTAACAGCTTTGGGGGAGTAGGAGAGGGGATCGTTATTTTTTCAAGTTAGTGTGGAGAAAAAGGAATAGAGCAGGCTCTTCCCAGATGCCTGATTTCTAGTCAGCATGCTGCTCGAGTCCCCAGTTGAACACATTTCAGCCATCCTGTGCCTAAGGAGAAATACACCACTCCTGCCTCTAGTCGCTATGGTAACTCATGCTCAGCAGGCAGTTGCAGTTTCATTTAACATAACTGGCTTTTAGAACTTGAGGGGGAAGTATGCTTTCATGTAAGAGAAAGGGAAATAGGGGTGGTTTAATTAATGTGCCTTAACATAGGGATACAGGTCATTTCCACTGTTTGACCATAGTGTGTGCAGTTCCATTTTATATCTGTATCAGATCTAAGGCATCAAAGGGTGAAATATTTCTCTCATCATGTGTGAAGTGCACAAAGTGGGCAGAAAAGGAGAGATGGGTTGTGTTGACCGTTTGCGAAAGGTTTTTCGCTTTATAAAACCATCTCAGCTTGAGAGTGTATAGAAGAATTGCTTCCTCTCCTATCCACAAAGGAGGCCTGAGAGATGAGTTGCTAGGCAACCTTACACCGAAGACTGGGGCGCTTTGAAATTAACATAGCTGACCTCCCCATCATCTCTGCAGCTCTGCTATTCAAAACCATTTTGTGAGGCCGTAGGACTCAAGAAAAAAGATACAAAATGTAAATACAAAAATAAAGAATAGGGAAATAAATCTAATTTTTTTTCAAGCAAAGACCATGATTCACACAATAAAAAAAGGCAGCAGTTTGAAAAAGCAGGTCGTGGGGAAAATGGTGTCAGTCACTATAGATGAGAAACTTGTATTTTCAATAATCCAGGAAAGTCTCCTCATTATGCCTTTAGACATGCCTTTAACTTCCATGTAAACTATCTCACCAAAGGGTCTGAAAATACTTAAGGGTAAACAAACAATAAATTAGTTTATGACAATATTCATCTATCACATATTTTCAATGAAAAGCTTTATTCTCAATCCTCAGCACACGATGTCTGCCTGCAGCTCCCGTCTCCTGCTCTTTCCTGCCACGGCATCATTAATGTGAAACTGGCTGGTGTGGGAAGGGATGGCATTAATTTTGCAAGTAGATGAATTTGGAAGGGAACTGTAAAGCTGGTCTATGAAGCAGGGCCTACGCTTCCATCGGCGATAAATTATTCAGTTTGATTTTTAAAATACCTCAGACCACTGGAAAATGCTTATGGTAACATTTTAAGACAGGTTGTTAAATTTATCGACATCAAAATCAATCTGATTTAGTGGGGGACAGCAAACAAATCCTGAGCTCTTTTTGGTAGGTTTGTTTTTTATTATGGGTGTTCGGATAAAGCAATTCTGAAACTATTTTAGATGGACTCTAGGACTGAAGAACTGAACCAACATGCTGAGGTTGTTGGGACTTAACAGAGTCTCACTGGGGAAGAGGGGATGAATGAAAACTGGAGGAAACCAAGAAAGAATCCTATGGCAACAAAATGCAATTGGAGGAACTGGTGTTAAGTCTGTGACTTCTAAAAATGTATCAGTATGCGTATGTGTGTGTCTAGATGTGCGTATGCATGCTACCTGTGCACACATATGTATGTGTATGTAAGTGTAACTAGACCTGCATGCTTTCTATGTGCAGTCAGGGCTTAGAAACAATTCGCCCTAGCAGCCGTCAGCATACTTACTGAGCACTTAAGATCTTGGTCTCTAATGCCATTCCCTGACTAACGGGAATCAGGGCTCCACAGAGAAATCGCTGATTCTAGGGCTGGGGCAGGTTAATGAGAAGTTGAACCTGGGACATTTTGTTATGCTACAAAGTAGAAAAGTGCTTAAAAAAAAAAAAGAAAAGAAAAGAAAAGAAAAAAAGATGCAGGGAGACATAATACATGGCCAGCCTGAAGCAGCTCCTGTTGGCCAAATCTGAAACAATTCGGACACCAAACAATTAAGGACATTAATGAATTATGAGCTATTGAAACAAACAGGAATTCATGAACCTGGATGATATTAAATGATAAATAAATGAAATAGTAAAGTAAAAATAATATGCAAGGGAGGAGCTCTTGATTACTGTAAAATGCTAAAAGCTGTTGGTTAGGACATGTGGAGAAAATGCTGATGTTGGAATATCATCCTTTATAACTATAATGGTAAAGATGAGAGCAGGCAAGAACCCTGCTGATCTAGTAGATTTTTGAAGAGGAGCAAAATATTTGTATGATGTAAAAGTGTCTGTCTCCTTACAGATTGGTTGTTACTTGCAAGAGAAAAAATAACAAGTGTATAGTGAAAAAATGTGACTGAATAATCAAAATTAATATCACCAATGGGGGCAGACAGACATGGTGTGCTTCCAGATGTGATACCACAAGGACACATCACTTATACAGGATTATGGCCAGGAATGCTGAACTGAAATAGCATCATGAGAAAATAGAAAAACCCAAAATGGAGAAATATTGCACTAAAAACCAAAACAAAACAAAAGGCTGGGATACAAGGCTGCATTCTTCAAAAATGCTATGTTATAAAAGACAAAGGCTGTGGAAACACTCTAGATTAAACAAGACTATAGAGACGTGACAAGTAAATGCAATACCAGATCCCAGAGTGGAAACTGACTAGAGAAAAAGATGCTCTAAACAACATTATTGGATCCAGTGGTGGTAGAGAATGATAAACTGAAAGTACTGTACTTATGTTAAATTTACTGCAGTTCATAACTATACTGTGATTTACTGCAGAATATCCCCAGTCTCAGGAAATACATGCTGAGGTATTCAGGGGTCCAGACGCATGTATGATGTATGCAACTTATTCTCAAAATGTTCAGAAAAAAACATTTCACATACAGGTGTGTGTGTGTGTATATATATATGTGTGTGTGTGTGTGTGTGTGCATAAATGCATATACAAAAATTCACATACACAGAGAAGACACAAATGATAAAGCAAAAAGCACTATTTTAGTATGGGTAAATGGCAAGTGGGTGCTCTCTGTACTTTTCCTATTCATGCAACTTCTGTTAAGTTTGAAATGATTTCCAAATGAATAATTTTAAAAACTAACCCCCCCAAAAAGTTTTTGTCTCTTTTTGCAGAAAAAAATTTGTATTGGAACTAGAATAATGAATGTTTGTTTACATTAGAATAAAACTATGAAAACAACAACCACCCAATACATACAGAAAGATACTACACTTCCTAATGGACAGGAGAGTTATATGTTTGGCACAGAGAAGTGATATCACGATGTAGATACATCTCAGTTCCATTTCTTCCCCACGCCACTGTGTGTGGTATGTGTTTTAAACACTTTAATTTTGCTCTTGGGTGTTCTCAATATCGCGAATTTTCCCCTATCCCCACATCTCGCTCAACAATCCTCTGCAGTTGTGTCTGAAGTCAATCTGAAAAAGTGGACAGAAAATTTTCAAGAAATTTTGTTCATTGACTAAAGCTTCTTCAAGTATTAAACTATTTAAAAAGAGCATTTATATAACTGCTTAGCATTTTAGCACATTTTTCCTCTTCAATGTTGTTAAGCTTGGTGTGTTTGTCAAAGAAAGTAAAGACCTATTACCCTGACCCATTATAGGTGAGAATACTACCACAGAATACTTTACAGCTCTGTTCTTCATGTTTCAAGCGTGTTTTTTTTTTTTTTTTAGGTTCTTACATCATTTACCCATAAAAAATAAAACTAGCCTGCCTTTGGCGGAAACTGAAATAGTAATTACCTTCTTAAAATACCCTTGTGTTTGTTTAAAACAGAGTTTTCTTTTACTTTGCCAAAAGAATTTGTTTGAAGAAAGATAAAAATAACATACACACCATTTGAAAGCAGCCTGGTTTGAAGATTGCCATGTAGTCTAAGGTTATACGCCTCGGAAGGAAGACATTGAGAACCTGCTCATTACTCAGCTTTCCTCATTTATGGGATCAAATTGCTTTTTTGGGCACCATGCCAGGTTCATTTATGTGCACGTAAGGCAGACTGCAGAGTGGAGCATTTGTCTAGAAAACATCTGGTTCTTAAGAAGAGTATTAAAAGGTGGGTAGCACTTTTTTTTGCTCATAACTATGATTTATTATGTTACAGTAACCCCCCTCTAATCAGGCAGGCAGCCGTCCAGCAACCACAACCAGGAACCTGGAAGTTAAGTGAAAAATACTTCAGAGACCAAGGAAAACACAGGTCCCGAAATTCCATGCATATGAAGGAGCCCTCAGGTCAAAGTCCATTTTATTTATTATAAAACTATTGGAGCCAATTAGCATAAGAGCTCCTGAGGCTACCTTTATATATAATACCTCTTTCTGTAGTTATTTTGTTCCTTTACTCTCTTCACAAAAATCACACATCCCTCTGAACTCCAATTCTTTGAAACACCCCCTGAACCTCACCCTTTCGTTCTCAGGTTTTGCCCTCTTGTCTTTCTTTTACCTTTAATATCCATTGGCTTTTCCCATAAATATTCCAAGATACTCAAGTAGCTTCTATCTTAAAAAACAAAACAAAGAAATTTCTCAAATCTCTCCACAGCCATCACTCTACTGCTCCCTTACCCTCAGCCCTGTATCTAAACATTTTTTTCCGAGTCTCTAGTTGCTCCCCTTCCATGCACAGGGCTCTCATTAACCTACAAGGAAACTGTTCGGGGCCTCTTCCTCCAGTGGGAGGCACATGCAGGGTACAAGACCTGGAGAGCCGGATTGCAGCCTTCCTCTCCTCGGCCCTCGGCTAGGTCACTCTTCAAGATACATACTACACAACCACACACTGTGGCCCTGTGTGATTTCAGTAATTTCCAATTTTTTACGTTTGGTAGGATCATCATTAAAACTCTGTTACCAGAATAAGAGACTCAAGTGCAGAGAACAGGTTGGCTTTTATTTTTCCTCTCCCCCTGGAGTTGTAGGACTACGCTCTTAACTCACTGTGACAAGAAGTACTGGCATCTGCCCTTAGTAATCCTACGTTCTCACACTACTACTGCTATTACCACTCCTACGAGCATTTTCTGGCAGAGTCTATCTTCTACTTTGTGAATCTTTTTCTCTGAAAACCGAAATAAACAAGATTATATTTAGCTTAGACAATTGGTTGTTAAGTGTGGGTGTTAGGAGTTGAAAGAATATTATCTTTTGTATAGTTTTTCCTACTCATTTTTGCTCAGCAACACAGCTTTAAAAAGTCAGCAAAAAGCAAGTTTGAGAAGGTTATTCTTTAAGGGAAAAAAGCATTTTCGTGCTTGTTCATTGCATTTAACTTGTAAAATGGCAAAGAAATAAAAATTCTCTGATATTTCATCATTCAGATATAACTACTATTAAAATTGGGTTAATTTCATATAGTTTTGTGTATCTATACCTGTGTGTGTGTGTGTGTGTGTGTGTGTGTGTGTACACACACACACATACATACATACATATATATGAGGGCTGTCCAAAAAAATTCCAGCCATAAATGCCTCTAATTTTCATAATACATGGCTGCATACTTTCTGGACAGGCCTCGTATATATTTGCAAATTAATATATGAAGTTATGTTTTTTGCTTTTCTACTTATTCTGTGAGAAATTTAGTAGTTAAAAATTTTTGAAAACATTTTAAGAAATAAGTAATAAACATTTCAAAAAAAGTTTTTAAGACTACAAAGTATGATATTTGACCACTTCATTTATGTTGAAAGTTTTGGTAACAACCCAAAAACAAAGCTTTCTGGATTTTTACAATGTTTTTAAAATGAAAAACTTAGGGAAAATTTCTGAGAATCTCCTGTGATAAATTTCTCTAAGTGGGATTACTTAATCAAAGGACAAGCTCTTTTTTTGTGTTGTTTTTTTCAGGTGTATAGAACAATATAATTAGATATTTACACACCTCACAAAATAATAATCCCAACAAGCCTACCACCCATCTGATATCATACATAGCTATTAAGTATCATTATATTCCCTATGCTGTACTCTACATCCCATGATTTTATATATACACACATACACATACACACACACACACACACACACACACACACAGTTGACATTCGATATTAATTTATATTACTTTCAGGTATACAGCTCAGGGATTAGGTACTTATATAATTTACAAAATGCTCCCCCCTTAAGCCTAGTACCCATCTGACACTATATACATAGGTTTTATGACATTATTGACTATAGTCTCTGTATTTCACATGGAATACATCTCCATGACTATTCTGCGACTACCAATTTGTATTTCCTAATCCCTTCACCTTTTTCTCAAAGGACAAACTCGTAATTCATATTGCCAAATTGCCTTTCAGAAAGGCTGCACTACACATCAGCAGTATACGAATGTGGTGCTTTCCTTGTACCTTTGCCAAGCTTTCACTAAAAACAAAACAAAAAAACCCAATATGCTATTTTATCAGCACTAGCACTGCTTGCTGTATAATCATTTTAAGGCTATTTATTCACTTGTGGTCTGTAGTCCCAAACTAGGATAGCTCCTGTCAGTCTTAACTGGTTTTTTGGTTCCATCATGATTCCATTATCTATGTGCACCTCAGTGCAAAGTTCAACCTAGCCTCCTCACCTGTCCATATTTAAAACCCTTTCACAATTGCTCTAGATTCTTGACTTCTGGGTAAGAAAGTTATTTCCCCTTACAACCCAGTTTACCATTTGAAAGTCAAAGTGTATTAAACTTATAACTGCTTCCTTACCATGAGCGGGGCGGTGCTCGGGTGCCACATATACAGAAAATTCTTTCACTCACATTTTGTCCCTCTCCTCTCCACTCTGAATGTAGGCCCCAAACTCCCACGGAACTTAATTCTTTCAAGAGCAGTTCAGAGAAGTTGGAGTTTCAGCTTTCCTGGGTGAGCAATTTTGAGCATGTCACAAGGGCATGGCCATAAAGCAAGCCTTAATGAACAACATCAACATCAGAGATTAGTTAAGTACTAAACAGTTTAAAAAGGGTGATATGATACACAATGATTGGATGGCTGCTTTAAACTGTGGGCCTGGACATGAACATGGCCTCTGAGGAGGTGATAAACTGTTACTCGAATGAAGGAAAGACTAAGCCTAGAGAGGAAAGACTGGAGACAGGAAGTGGGGCTAAGAGAGAGGAGAGCAGGGAGAGAATTCCAGGTAAAGGTATAGGGCAAAAGAGTGATCTGGGCAGATGAAATGAGATTATGCATGTAAAGAGTGCAGCATAGTATTTGGTGGAGGGAAGGGAGAGAGGGAGGGGAAGAAGGAAGGAGGGAATGAATGAGAATCCTGAATCCCTGGGAGTGCTCTCCAGGGGAACTTACTTGTCTTCCAGCTCTCACCTTGGATTGCACTTTCTCTTTTCTTCCTGTAGGTTCTTCTCAGTTGCAGTGACTACTTGGCCCTGCTGTACTTATAATAAATAGGCAGAACCACTATTTATTAAGAGCTTAAGTGAGTCAGATTCATTAGAGGTTTTATGTATGTTCTTTCATTTAATCCTTACAACAACCCTGAGGCAGGTGATTATCCTTAGATGCTTTTTTATGGATGATAAAACTGAGGCTCCGAGAGCCTATAACTTGAGAAAGATGAAACAGTTAGTAAGCAATAGAGCCAAAATTCAGACCTAGGCTGGTCTGACTCCATCCAGATCATGTTCTTAACTGCTATACTGCACTGCTCTGTGCTTCAACTTCTGATAGCACAACTTCAAGTTTCTGCATGTGTAAGAACTGTCATTCCACTCAGTTCATCTTGTTCCTTATTACTCAGCTATATTGTGACAGAACTCTTAGTTTCATCTGCTAGCCAGAGTAGACAAGAGAAATTTTTTCTTAACATATTCCATGTCTCTCAGTTACGAAAAGTATCTTAATACAGGAAATAGCGTGTGGGCTTTAAAGTTGTTCTGGGCCAGCACAGCAACCAGGTTCTGACACTTTTGCTGTGATGATGGGAAAATAATTTAGTTTGAGCCTCATCTTCCTCATCTGAAAAATAAGAATATTATTTCTCTGGAGAGCTGAGTATTAAAAAACATAATGTAAGGAAAGTTCCTAGAATAGTATCTAACAAATGGCAGGTACAAAATAAATGGTTACTTAAGAAACAAAAACAAACTGTAGGAAAACTGATTTGGAAATGTCTTGCTGAGAGAACATATGTTCTACTTTATCCAATTTTCATGATTCTAGTATTTGATGGTGCAAGTTCACTGAACTGCTAAAGATATTCTGTGATCTGATGTCCTTAACAATGTCCATTCGGGCAGAAAGACTTTTCCCCCCACCCTGAATTAGAGAAAGGATCGTTCGTCACAATTCCAGAACTGCAGACAGGGATAACGATCCGTATGTTACAGGGATGTGAGGATCAAAAGTAGTAAGACATATGTAAGTGCTTTAGTAGGTATGAAACATAATGTGCTTTATAAACACTCTTATTATTAAAAACTTTTGTGAAATGCCATAAACAAAAGGTAGGTGAGAACAAGAATGATTAGAACTTTATAAGATATAATTGAAATTAAAAGGGCTTTGAAAAACTGGAGAAGTGATCAGAAACAGGAGAATGAAGCTCAAAAGAAATCAAGATAGGACATTTAAAAACAAGCAGCAAGTGACTTTTAAAAATACTCTTGTGTTCACTAAAAATGCAAATCAAATGAAAGACTTCATTGTATTGTTAAAGACAACGGAAAAGAAGGTAACAGGTTTTAAAAAGTGCTAAGAATTGAGTTTACTAAAATGAGGTTAAATTTATAATAAAAGAGTGGGAACTGTTCTGCCAGAGTGGTGTTAAGCACTGTAGGGAAAGCTGCTGCTTTCACATGGTATGCTTTGTGGGTGCCTGCTGACCGAAAACATTCCTCTTTCTTCTCCCCCAGATGTTACAGTCTCTGAAATTATACCTAAACACCTAGCCTTTGGGTATAGCTTTACCTGTTTAAACTGATTTCAGGTGCTGATTATTTCTTAAGATCACATGGGCAGTGAGAGTAGAAAGAATGAGAAAAGGAAGAGGAATTCACATTTTTTATATCTTCCCCAAAATGTTTTTCTAGGAAAGTCACATTTTCTGCGCTACTACTCATTTGCACTGCAGACTACCTGAAAAGCTCATCCTAATTTTAAGTCCCAAGAGGAATACAAACTATACATTTCTAAAACCTTTATTAAAATACATATTTTCTTTTACATAAATTATTTATGAAAAAATTTATTCTAACTTTTGTAACAACAATGTTACAAAAAAACTTTATCAGAGAACAACTGTATTTTAAATATATTTCCTGAAATAACTCATATTCCTTAGAAAAGATATAGGATACTTAATTACTTAGATTTTAAAAAAATATTATATAAATGGGTTATAATCTTTACCACAGAGACACAAAATCTGCATTTAATCAAGAGAGTCAATCAAATAAATCACATTTCATTCATCGTCTCCATCAGAAAACATCCCTTCCACACAGCCTTTCTCTTTATAATACAACAGCAACCTCTGCTGGAGAAGGAAAGGTATGCTTCTTTAGAGTATAAGCTCAAACCTATACTGAACTGGAAGAACTCCAATTCATTTCCCATTTAACCAACAAACTGAGTTATAATTTTCAAGGTCTTAAAGATGTGCGAGCCTTATCAAGTATATCCTTTCTTATTTTTGGATAAGCTGGATGTGCTTCAAGAACCTGCAGAAAAAAAAAAAACAAAACCCAAAAAACAAAAACACAAAATCAAAACAAGAAGCACAGAACTTGTAATTATCGAGAACTAGAGAACTACAAAACTTACTAGAAATGAGCATTATGGTTGAGATTTCATTGTATTAATACTGCAAATATAACCACAAATTTTAAAAGTGACTGAGATGTAACATGATGACTCATCATATTATGAAGTTATTAGATGAAACAGAATATGAATACTACATGTGGAAAATACACACATACAATTATGTCCTTAAAGTTCAGTTGCAGAAAACAGCTATGTATCAATGATTTAAGATATTTTTATAAATTTACCTATTTGTGAATGATATTTAATAAGCCCTTGGAAAGTAATTTTATCAGATTTATGTACAGTGATTTTTGAAACATACAAATTTCCAAGGCTACTGAGTCTAAGAATGGAGAGATATTTCTTAAAAAACAAACACCACAAATGATTCTAATATATAACCTTACTTTAATGTGAAATACTGGTTTACAGACTCAGTAATTGGTAACAATGACTGAGGCCAAGAATTAAATATGAAGATGCTGAAACAGCTATTTGCAATAATGCATATCGCACAACTCTTTTCCAAGGAACTTTTCTTGGAGCTCCTGACAATGTTTAATACAATGCTTTACATGTAATATCAACGGGACAATGTATATATAAAAAAAGGCAGATTGTAAAACTGTAACAAATATTTATCACTTTAGTAAGGGATCATTTAGTAGAGGATCAATTATACAAATGTAATTGAATGACTTCTAAATTATAGAAATATCTTTTATGTCTAATTTATAAATCTGAATTCTCTAACAACCAAATTTACATACATTCACAAGGACCTCTCTTCAGAACAATGACCAGGAGAATCTATAACAATGCTCAAATATCTTCTGACTTAAAGACTATATTTTATTTAACATGCGTCTCCTCTATCTTTAAATGGATACAAACATTTAATTATCTGAGGTCTAACTAAAAAATATGTTTAAGTAAGATTTTATTATTGGGAGTTCCCTGATGGCGTAGCGGCTTAAGGCTTCAGCGCTGGCACTGTCAGCGCTGCGGCCTGGGTTCGATTCCCAGCCGGGGAGCTGCCCACATACCAAAAAGCTAAAAAAAAAAAAAAAAAAAAAAAAAAGATTTTAATATTTTCTAAACTTTGAAAACTGAAATCTCTCCTGGATGTGTTTGATAATTAAAATACTACATCCTCTACCTCTATTCATGTATATCTTGAGATTAACTAAAAGTAGAAAAATGTGCATCTAAAAATTTTAAGAAATCTAAAAGAAAAATTTTTTTAAAGAAATCTAAATTTAAGTGTTACCTGGTGACATACATCAATTGCATCCACATATCTCTTTGCTTTTAAGTAATTAAATGCCAGTTTGTATCCTGTTAAGACAAAAAAATCGTAACGTTATAGTACCACTTAAAGAGCAGGCTGCTCACATTAACTTTTCTGTCCCCTCCTTCATTTGCTTACTTTTTGGAGAACTCTTAACAGAGGCTGGTGACTGTACTATGACAGAAATGATGAGATATAAAAGGTGGAATGATTGAAGGGAGAATGGGTAGGAAAGAAAAATGGTAGGAAAAAGGACCACAGTGAATATGCTGTTGGGTTAGAAGACTGCCATATCACAAATGTGGTTTTGTAACTTACAGGTTACAGTAAAAACCCACCATAGGGCAGTAAATGATAACAATTATTCATTTATACAGCACAGATTTATCTAGCACTTAACACATCTAGCAAACTGGTTCCTATAGAGATGAGATTTACATCCTATTGGGAAAGAAAGTACGTTAGTTACTTAAGTAATTGTACACGTAAATGAATTATTTCAAAACTGAGATAAATGCAATGAAATAAAGGTACAGGCCAAGTGAGCTATAGTAAGAAACCTGGTTGGGGAAGGGGCGGGTGTCAGGCAATGTTTGAAGTCTGAAGGATGAAGCATAAACCAGGCCAAGAAGGCAGAAGCAAGAACACTTTCAGGCAGAGGGAACTGTATGTGAAAGGACACACAGGAACCAAATGGACCTAGAGGACATGGTGAGAGGCAAAGTGGCCCAGAATAGAGTGGATGAATCATCAGCTATTCCACACGGGTGAGGATGAGTAACAATGATCACAGTTACTGACGCTGAAATGTCATGTTTCAAATAGCAACAATTTTGAAGAAAGTGTTAAGATGTTCTTAATGATTATTGTTCTCCTGTAAGACGCTTTAAGGGCAAGTAAACTAAGGAGAAGATTAAAAAAGTAATGGTGGCAGTATATGCTATAAATAATGTATAGTACAACATGATGTAAAATGTAATTGATAAATTAAGTATTTCTCCTTACCACTTAGAAATATGAAGGAAAATTTGAATGCCGCTCTTGGGCTCTAATCAACGTACCAAAACAAATTTTTAGAATTTCAAACAAATGTTTGAAAAGAATAACCGGCTAATGTATGCATATGGTAGTAGTAAGAAACAGAAATTATCTAAAATTCATGGTTATTTGATACACACACACACACACACACACACACACACACACACAGAGAACTGTCTTTGATGAAAACAGTTAAGTTTCAGAGAGGTAAACCTCAAATCATTACAAAGAAATTCTAAAGTGGATTAAGTAAAGAGTTTGTGACATTTAAAAAGAAAAATAATTTAAGATCTCATGTCAAACATACTTTACATGGCAACTAGAGCCAAAAAAAAAAAAAAAAAAAAAAAAAAAAAAAAAAAAAAAAAAAAAAAAAAAAAAAAAAAAAAAAAAAAAAAAAAAAAAAAAAAAAAAAAAAAGAGAGAGAGAGAGAAATCTGGTAGGATGTAACCAGACTTAGGTTTTTGATTTCTGGCTTCCTGACTAGCTCTGAGACCTTAGGGAAGTTACATGACCTGTTGGTTTCAAGTTTTCTCACCTAAAAACTGGAGATAATAACTCTTTTAATTTTAAAGATAAAATGAAATACTTATTGTGAAGTGCTTTTAAAAATTTTAGAGTAGCACACAAATATTAGCATATTTTTTTTCTGTGACAACACTAAATTAGAAGCACAAAGTTTTAATGTTGGAAGAAACTTTGATAGGTCATCATTTTCAAAAGACTTTAGAGAGAAAACAAAAATGGGGAAAGAGCATGTGCACTGCAGCTGCATTATGCCAGCCAAGCTTTTAAGAACTCACCTTATGTAATCAGGGAAAAAAATGGGAGCGAAAAAGAAGAGAGAGAGAGAGAGAGAGAGAGAGATTGAGAGAATGAGAGCGAGCGAGTGAGCGAGCGAGAGAGAAGAACAAGAACAGTGTAAACAGCCTAGTGACTGTCATGTAACCTGAGGGTGGGTATAAAGGGAGAAACACGAAAAGTGTTCTTCTCTCGTTGGATCTCACTCCTGGGTGCCTTTCAAATGTAGTGGCAATACTCAAGCCTGAATCCTATGGAAAGAATACGACCATATTAACGATATCCTGACAAGTGAAAAAGTGAAATAATTAACATGGCCAGGCAGACTAGGGGTGCGGGATGCAGTAACAATGCTAAGGAAGAAGCTAAAGAATTCATTGAGAACTTCAGAGAAATGCTTTCTCAAGAAGACAGAGGAACTGATGAAATCACCTATAAAATACAAAGATGACACAATGAAAGAATGAGTTGAAATTTCCATATTTGCTGAAGTCCTCCAAGAACTAGAACATTCATATAACCTAGCTTCTAAATGTATTCCTTCTGTGAAATAAAGCATCACAAATTACATATATTTTAAGGATTTAATGTATTTTTGTTTTATAAATTCATTTTATTCTATATGATGCACAATACCAGAGAAGGAAAAATATGATCAATAAATGTTAGTTCCTCTGCTCTATACAAATCTAGTAACATAACAGATCCCAGAAAAATATAAGGTAGGGGAAGTCCTGAACTGACAGCCATAAAGGATGACCTATCTGACTGCAAATTAAATGAGTCTATACTGTGATATGGCTGCTAAAAGGGCAGATGTCATCTTAGGCTGAATTAACAGTAACTAAATTAAAAAAAACAAAACAAAACAGCTTCATTATAAATAGAGTTAGTTCTCAAATCGTACATAAGGACTTGTTCATTTCTGGTACAACAGGTCCGGAGAGACATGAACAAACAAAACTCCCTTTTCCAAACTTAATTGGCCATGGAATATAATCTCATACCATCTCTCTCTCTCCCCACCCCACACACGTAGATATATATCTACGTGTATGTGTGTGTATATATAATACTCTCACCAAGTATTCCAAAGCACAGTTTGGGAAATACCAGAGTTTCAAGAAACAGCAACAGGAGGTTGAAAGACTTGGAAGCAAGTTTCAAGAATGGACAGGTGAATGAAGATGGTAAAGAAAAACCTTAGAAGAGACATGACAGAAATCTGCAATTAAGGGGCCATTATGTGTGAGAGGAAAAAGACTCTGTGGGTTGCTGCAGAAAGCAGACCCGGCAGGTTCAACGAAGCAGATACCAGCTCCAAATAAACAAAAGAGAAGAAGCATGGGATGAGCTCTCTTACAATGTGGGGAGACGGAGTCACTAAATATATTTCAAGTGCCACTCACCTGTTAGGGTAGCTGGAGACTAGCTGTCCTCAAACTAATAGTCTACCACTTGCTCAGGAAAAAAAAATGTGGGTTTCATGGTTAAATTACTGTGGGAAATGCCCCTCTGTGACATCCATCACAATATACATTACTTTAAAGGCTTGGTGAAGTTCTGTAGTAAGGAAACCTATAGACCTTGATTTAATACAACACTGCCCTAACTTCCTTGACAATGGGACACTATTCCCCACATGATTATCATTTTGGAAATAGCAGAGGATGAAGGGAGAGAAAGGGGCAGAATTAGATTAGATGTCCTCTACGGTAACTGAGGACAAGCCTGAATCTCAGGGAATTATATTTACTATTAGTGGCTAATAATCTATTATGAATACAAAATTTATTTTTCAGAAGTACTGACGAAGTTGGCTCTTAATGTATATTTTGTTCTTAACAAGAAAATCAAATGCATTTCAATGAAGATTTACAAATAAAAGTCAAGTTTCCTATGAAAACCTAGTGTCTAATTTGTACAACTCACCTATAGCTGGATTCGTCTGATTGCCATGTTTCCATGCCATCTCATAGTTGAAGGCAGCATCTGTATACGCCTGCTCTTTTTCCATAATGTATCCCATATATTCATAAGCTTTGCAGCAAGACTGAAGACAAATGGAAGATGTCAATAGATTAAACTCAATACCACTAAGATTTTATGAGGTGCTGGTGACTATAGACATCAACCATAGTAACTCATTTAAATGGCACATAAAAAATGGTTTTCACCCTTGGAAGTGGAATCAAATCATCTAAGGGACTTAATAAAAGATGCCAAGGCCCCAAACCAAACCTACAGAATCAGGATTTTGGGGCAAAAGGCAAGGGAATTTGTATTTTACATATATACATGTATGCTTACCATTACAAATAATTTTAACATATACAAACACAGAAGTGACAGTAGAATGAACCCATGAACCCGTATCTTCAAGAATTAACTCATAATACTTTCATCTCTACCCCACACTTGTTGTTCTGTATTATCAGGACAAAATACTCAAATATTGTATTATTTCTTCCATAAATATTTTGGTATGCTTCTTTAAAAATAAGGACTTTCTTCATACCTAACCACAAATTGTCACATCTAAATATAACAAATCCTTGACACCATCAAATATCAAGTCATTATTCAAATTTAAAATAGTCTCAAGAAAAAAATTTTTTTTTTACTTTGGATGAGGATCCAAATAAGGCCCACGTTGTGACTCATTGAAACATCTCTCAAATTTCTTGGGATGTAGAGGCTTCCTCCCCATCTCTCTGTCTCTTTTCTTGTATTTAAATGTAATAGGAACAAGATGTTTGTACTATTGTTTCTCACAGTTCAGATTGAGTTGAGTGCATCTGTGTGGTGCTTACGTCATATATTCCCATGTCACTGATATTTCCTGGAAATTCTAATTAGACCTAGAGGTTTGGATTTGATTTTGGTTTTGGGGCAAAGAGGTGAAAATCCTTAATCGAAGTGTCTCACTAAGCAAGCTACTCTGAAGGCAGAGGCAAAAGAAAAAATGTGCAACCCAGTATGTATGTTTTTTGGGTATTTTATAATGGCTAAGTTTTTTCTAGAATATTCAATTATTTTTAAAACATTGAAAAATTGACAAGTAGATACATTAAAACAAATTATTTTAAGTTTGAAACAAGTTTATTATATCTTTACTTTCTTGACCTTAATGCAAGAAACTGTATCAATAATATTTTCATTAAAACCATTATCCATTAAAAAATACATATACACAGATGTGCATTTGCTTCAGGCTTCAATATAACTTGGCACAGTACTGTCAGATCCCACCTATTAACATTTTGACATTTTGGTTTTTAAAAATAAATTTTGGATATATTTTATCATTTATTTTTTTCTTGTTAAATTTATTGGGGTGACAATGATTACTAAAAATTACATAGGTTCCAGGTGTACAATTCCACAATATACTACCTATGTGTTGTATACTATGTGTTCACCACCCATACTTTATTATCTTGATTACTACAATTGACTGAATGCTTCTGCGCCTCAACCCCCAATTCATATGTTGAAATCCTAATTTCCAATGTGATGGTAGTAGGAGGTGAGGTCTCTGGGAGGAAATTAGGTCGTGAGGGTATAGCTCTTATGAGTGGGATTAGGGCCCTTATAAAAGGGCCTTCAAAGAGTTCTTGTATTCTCTTTCCATCATGTGAGGATGAATGAGAAGTTGGCTTCTGCAATCTGGAAGAGGGCCCTCACCCAGCCATGCTGGTACAATCTGATCTCAGCCTTCCAGCCTCCAGAACTCTGAGAAAGAAATTTCTGTTGTTTATAAGCCACCCAGTCTATGGTACTTCATTTTAGCAGCACCAACTGACTACGGTAATTACTGAGATTTTAAGTGCCCCTTTTAATTTCAGACCCAAAGGGAGTGTTTCACTTGTTTTACGCCAGTCTAGCCCTGTTAGAGATGGTGTGTTCTTGCATCAGTAGGCACATATCTGATTCTCTTTTTGTGATGTTCCACCTATCCATTAATTCATCAGGGTTGAAAAGTGGTGATGTTCTATCATATTTTCTTTATTTATTCGCAGGAAGATATCTATGAGAAATGTCTCCTTTTGTTGGCCAGTAGTATAATTCATACAGGAAAGGCAGGATAAATGCTTAATTCTTCACCTTTAGTTGCCAGCTTTAGAGATAGTTCATTAGCGTATTTCAGTGATAACCAATTAGGTTTATTTTTTTCTTTTTTGGATCTTTGTAAACTCAAGGTTTTAAATATATTTAGTATATCTCAGTTCATTGCACTTATTGGTATTTAAAGTGTCCCAACTTTGGTTAGTTGGAGTGTCTTCCAGTTGGCTCCTGAGTCCTTGATATGACCCTAATTATCTCTGATAGCTTCCCTGCCATCTGGTATGAAAAGATGGTCTAGTGATATACTATGTATTTCCTGTTCCAGATCTGAATGTTCTCCATTTTTTAATTATATATTTCAAAGTTTCTAAGTTCTCATTCCTGAATCTTACGCTTCCAGTATTGACAAGTCAATCAGCAGGGCCAACGCCTCCAAAGTAGCCATCATGTTCAAACACGCAATGTATTGCCGCTGTCAGCATTCTGGCAAACTGAAATTCTATCTGGATCGAAACCTTAATTCCCTTAATTCCCACGCCATCTTGCTTAATCCTACACTTGGCATGGAAGGGTCAGCTAATTGGCAGTTTTGATTATTCAAAGCCTAATAATGAGCACTCTGTTTTTCAAGGCCAATTTACCAGGTGTAACACACTCCTGTGTATAGTGTGCACCCAAGTTTTTGGCTCAAACTTTCAGGGGAAAAAAATCTTTCATTTTCATTAGTTAATTCAAATGTCTATTTGTTTATGTTTATGTACTTGTTTTCTGTGTTATAAAGAAATTTTAGCATTTATTTTTAAACATATTACGGTATAAGAAATTTTATTAACACTTAATTCATAAGAATAAATAAAAGATATGGACTTAGTATTACTCATATAATGCACATCCTTATTTTTCCCTCACAAAGTTGGGCAAAAAAGTCTGCATTATACACAGCAAAATACGGTAACTTAAAGTTAGATCTATAAACTATATATTGATAAATGGCTTGATGTTTCATGTTTTTAAAATTCCCAAGAAAGTAACCTAATAGTATCAGATGATCTCTTTTAAAAAGAAATAATCCATTTTCTAATCTAATTTGCTCAGAGAATAAAACATCAATTTTCTATGATGAAGATCTGAGGTATATGTTATAAATCTATAAAGATTGATAACCCCAAGTTTCTGAGTACAATTATTTTTCAACAAATAGTACCAAATTCTTAACTTAAAAGTATGTTTTAATAAAACATCCTTTTTTGTGTGTGTGATTAAACACTCAAATGCACTGTTGGTAAAGAGCCTTATATTCTAAGGACTTTCAATTTATACCTAAAGATAAAGACTTTGTATTAAACAAATCAAATTAAATGCTGACAGACTTTTCCCCACAAATATATTATGCACAGTGGATTCTAATAATGTGGAAACAGCATGCAGCAGCAATAAATTCATCGACTACTTCTTAATGAAGGGACAGATGCCTGCAATTAATGTTCTTCTGCAATTTTCATTAGTTCTGAGATGAAACTGGTCATCCCAGGCAAACGCTTGACATTCTTTTTTTTTTTTTTTTAATGAAAAATACAGTCATTTATTGAAGAAGATATAAGATACAAGAAATATCATACATAGGGCAATGATGCCTCAGTCCCCTTCAAAGTTGACATTCTAAGAACACTTTCTATAAGTAGGGCATACCACAGCTGAAACTTAAAACTGCATAAATATTTTATTTTAAGTGTAAATGCTTTCTTTCTTATTATTGTGTATTTCCTGATTGTGGTAAGAATAAACATTTAATTTTCCAAACACACAGGAATCCTGAGAAATAGACCAACACTCCAAATAACCTATTAGGGAAAGCTTATACAACAAAGACCAACAAATACTTTTTACTTTTCAATCACCTACCCTATTATGACGCAGGCATCGTTTTAATAGTTCTTCTGCTATGTCATATTTTGCTGATTGAATATAAATATCAGCAAGTAGCAGCCAACTCCTCTCAAAGTCCTCAGCATCAATAGGATTCCAGTTCATTTTCGCAATCCGCTTCAACTGGTTTCTGGCTCTTGGAATCTGTTTCAAGATCATATAAGCTGTTGCCATTCCCAAAAGTGCTGGAATATGATCCTTCTGTTAGAAAACAAAGCTTTAGATACCCAGATACACAAACATAAATTTTTGTCCTATGTTTAAAAGGAAAACACATGGAAGTAGCAAATGCTACCTAATGTTAAGAACTAGCCTGTGGATTCTGTTTCTGGCTCCACACAGGTAACTATGATATGCTCATTATTTAACACATCAAGTAAACTCAAGCTGCCATGAAGAAACTTGGTGAGGGACTGTGTGGTCGAGATAATTCAATAAATAGGCAGATGCTATAACTACACAATTCCAGACAATTAGGGTGACTCTGACTGGCTGTTTTGATGTTGTGTAGAAACAGAAAAATTAAAATTCCATTTCAGTGTATTCCTAATTGAACATTTGTGTTTCAAATTTAGCATTTTGGCCCCTTGGTTCTTTCTTCTGTAAAACAGGGTAATAAGCAGAATGATGGACCTGCAATGATATTCCTTAACTATATGGACTCTATTGCCCTTTTTCTCTCAAATGTCTCTTCTCCCAATGAAGTTTGACCAATGAAATGTTATAAATAAGGTATGCAATTAATTAATAACTTGAAAATTACATAAATTCATGTCTTAAAATATGCTTTCAGATTTGGAACCTGCAGGTTCTTAACAGTGTCTATAAAACACAATGTTCTTGTAGATAGAATTCAAAGTCAGAAAACGTCCCTCCTGAACCCAACAAGCTAATAAGAATCAGTATAGGCCATTAACGATCTTCCCGGAAATCCAACTACCTAAGCAATAATGTGTATGTCTCTGATAAAGCTAGGGTGCGCCTTAAATTTCAGCAGAGGACTGTGATGCTTTTATAAAGAGGAAGGCTTTAGTTTAAAATACAAATACAAATAAAAGGTGAGAAACTATGATTTAGAATTATAGTGTCAGGACTATAATAAAGGTTCACTGTAAGTTAGCAAGGTTGAGTAATTAATATGCAACAAAAGGATAGCAGAGTGGAAAAATGTTCAATGTCCAACCCTAATCATGACTGGAAGTCAGAAGTACCTCTGGACTGATTAGAAAAGGGTGATTCATTAGAGCCTGACTGACAACAGCTTTTAGAAATATAAAATTATCCTAGCTCTAACTTTCTATCAATAACTTCCAATATGTAATTTTTCCTCAGTAAGAAATTGCAAAAAAGGTTTTATTTGAATGCCAGCTCCAACCAATTGGTAGTCAATTCTGAAGACATATGTGGGGTATCATTTACTGAGCCCCACCTTCACCCCAGGTGGGCTAGAGAGGAAAGAAACTAGAGACCGGTTAAGTATTTGTCAGCCAGGTCCTTGGACAGCTCAAGAAGATAAAGAGTCCTGTAAAAATGTCCAGACCTCTTCACATACTAAAAATGTCCCATCCTACACATTTAAAAATAAGTTCTCTAATTTTAAAACCACCTATCTTGAATTTGATTAGAATGTATCAATTCCTCAGACTGATCACTCCTGAGTGAACTGAAGAACAGTTTCTAAAACTGCAAACTTGAGTTCTAACCCCTGCATCAGAACTAGGGTGTCTTTTCTGGTGCAGACATCCAAAAACAAGCTTGTCCAAACTGTGGCCCGCGGGCCGCATGTGGCCTAGAATAGCTTTGAATGCAGCCCAGCACAAACTCATAAACTTTCTTAAAACATTATGAGACTTTTTGGCAACCTTTTTTTCTTTTTAGAACATCATCCATTGTTTGTGTTAGTGTATTTTATGTGTGGCCCAAGATGATTCTTCCAATGTGGCCCAGGGAAGCCCTCCTTCTCAAGTGTTCAGCCAGCTTCTCTCTCATGCTCAGCTACTCTAAGCTGCAACAACTTTAGATCACAAAGGACTAGACAGCTGTATTATAAACAACATACTTCTATGGTTCAAGGTGTATAAACAACATACTTTTATGGTTCAAGGTGATGGGATGAAAGCAAGTGAGAACACTTTGCTTGTGTTTATTGTCCACCATTTCCTCCCATGACTTCCTGTCAAATCCCTCTTCTTCCATCAGTCTGAATGCTGCATAGTGCTAGCCGTACACCCTATGCTTCCCTGCCTCCCTGTCTTTGTTCCTATTTTCCATTTCATCTAGAATGCACTTTCTCATCTCTGCCTGTGATAAGGGAATTTATCCTGGTTCTTCTTAAATCATATCTTCTCCACAAACAGACTTCCTGTACTGTTTCCCACGGCACTTTTATTTGCAGAATATCATAGATTTTGTTTTGTACTACAGTCAGTATGCTTGTCTCATCTTCCCTAGATTATGAGAAATTTGAAGAAAGGGGCTATACCTGGTTTATCTTTGTGATTCCCACTATGCATAACACCACTGGCTACTTAATAAATAGTCATTATATTTAATATATGCAGGCTATGAGTTAAAAGAAAAAAATGCAAGATAAAATAAAATTTCTTGTTTATGAAACTTCAGTTCACACATCATTGGTCTTTGGATACAAGGTCAGACAATTAATTTTGCAAACTCATCCTAGAAAAAGTGCTATATACCTCATTGCTGAATATCACTATGGTCACCCTTAAAACACTCCCTTGGGAAGCTATGCACTGATGCCAGAGACTAGTCCACACTTAAAAGCAATTTTGGAACTCTCTCTGGAATGGCCATCAGAGCTGTCATTGTACCCAAAACCTGACAATTAAGTTCACTTATGACACCTTACTGAATTGTTTGTACAGTGCTCCAATGTAAGCACACGGTGGCAAGTTTGTGAACTTAATTGTCAGATTTTGAGTATGATGACAGCTCTGATGGCCATTCCAGGAAAAGAGTTCCAAAAGTGCTTTGAAGGGTGGACCAGGCACTGGGGTTGGTGTATAGCTTCCCAAGGGGGGTACTTCGATGGTGACCATAATGACATGCAGCACTTTTTCTAGGATGAGTTTGAGAAATTAATTGACTGACCTCATAGTATTAAACAAATTTGAGGATAATATGTTACTATAATCACATATGTAAGAATGATAAAAAAAATAACAGTCTCACCAACACAGAAATCAACCCAGTCTCCTTCTATGAAATAGGTGTGATGTTACTGCTTTGGGTGTTTTCTCTCAAATCTCACAGCTTAAACTCTCTTGTTACATGACAGAATGCTATCTCACAACATTTAGTAGCTAGGATACCTTCTTAGAAATGGTGCTTCATCATGTTTGCACAGATTTTCTTGGACTTACATAATGGTCCTATGTCTGGTCTCTGTTTAGTCAGCCACTGTCACCCATTGGCTGCCACACAGCCAATTCAACCGAGCACGACCCCTGAGAACGTTACTCCCATGTAAGCAGAAGGTTCTGCTCCCTTGTGTTTTGTTTGAAGAATGACTTACAGTGGCAATAAAGCACCATACAGGGTATTTGTACCCAAATGGCAGTGGGAGTTGTTGGTTTCCCAAAGTCCCTCAAGGGTGCTGGGAGGCAGGCGGAAGGGAAGGGGATACAGTAAGAGGGTTCTGGTAGTTTGTTGCTACCACTATGACCTCTGAACCACGACAAAACACAGCAAAAGTCTGTATATCCTCTGAGAGACACACAATTATGAGTTTTGGGTGGCCTATAACATTTTTGAGTGAAAGAACATGAGATCCGATGAGTATGTTTAGAACTAGCTATTACCAACTGGTGAAGGGGTAGGTGCCTAGAATGCCTTCCTTAGTATCAAATAAGTCAAGAAATGCAGCACTGTGTGAAGGAAGGAAAGAGAACACCAGAGAGCAAGAAGGGAGGTAGAGTTGAGTGAAGAGAAAGCCTTTCATCTAATAATAATAATAAATAGTAAGAATATTGCAGGGGTTATTTCAGTACTGCTAAACTTTTTCAATTACTTACATAACTGAATTATAAGTTATCAGTATTGATCTCACTTAGCCTTAGAGTTGGAAAAATTTCAAATTCATGTAAGTGACAAGGTGAGCTATTAAGGCAGCCAGGTGTTTATTCTTCCCTTAGTAAGTTAACCTAGGCTACAACTACAACACAGAACTCCGGTGGATAAAGCCGTTCCCTTGAGAATTAATTTATACTCTTTTGAAGAATTTCCTTTCTCTGGAATTCACCATTCTAATCGTGACAAATAAATAAAAAACACATCAAAACAGTATCAGCGTCTCTCTGGAAACAAAGGTATATTGTGTAAAATTATGGCAAACTATATATCTAGTTTTTAATAATAGTAAGTAATTATGTTAATCTTCAGAAAACAAACAACTCATCAAAATACATATTTCTATACTACCAAGGAAGGATAACATATGAAACTGAATAAGAAAAATCTACCAACCTCAGATGTTGCTATTTCAGTGAAGATATTCAATGCTTGCTCCACGTTAGATTTCTGTTTGGTAGCCATTAGGCAATAGTTTTCCATTACTTGAAGCTGTACGTGACCCTGAGCAGTCTGAGGTTTTAGTTCTTTAAGGAGTTTTTCTGCTGTTCTCACTGCTAATTGCACAGACTCTTGCTTCTCACTTGAATTGCTGTATACGATTAAAAACAAATCTCTTATTTCTATTACTCATGAAGTACAATTCCCTGAGATTAGAATGAACTCTACGGTACACAGGTTTCTTATTTTGTCACCAATTTAAAAGTAATCCTGGGAGTTCCTTGATGGTGTAGCGGCTTAAGGCTTCGGCGCTGGCGCTGTCAGCGCTGCGGCCTGGGTTCGATTCCCAGTCAGGGAGCTACCCACATACCAAAAAAAAAAAAAAAAGCAAAAAAAAAAAAAAAAGTAATCCTTTTGAAGAATGTCACTCATTCTCTTCTAATACACAGTAAAGCACAGTTATAATGCCTTTTTTAAACAAAATTAATACAGCTTCAATAAAACACCATTAAACATTTATTCTGAGACTGGAGACAAAATCTGGATCTATATGTGGTAAGTGTGTTCATTCCAGGTAATATAAAACTAGAATTCAGAATAAGCAGAATCGTACAGTTATCATGCGGTGCACCTATTCAGAAAATGAAAAGAAACAAGGAAGCAAAAAGTAACTAATTTTGTTGAAGTACTACTATGTGCCATGTACTGGATTATATCATTCAATATATGCTGAATCCATTTTTTACATAAGAAAGCTAAGGCTCAAACAGGTGAAGTAATTCGCCAAAGGTCACACAACGACAAACCTGGGATTGGAATCTAAGTTTGTCAGGCACATGAAGTCTACTTTCCTTTCCTTGCCTTGTTGCCTATCAGATGCTCATAAATTATACATCTGTCAAAAGGTTGTAAATGACAATTTAAGTGCAATGACAATTTAAATATATACTAGCATTTTTCTTATTTTCTCATACACCCACACCCAGATATATATATACACACACATGCATATGTGTGTATAAATTAATAAAAAGAAAATAAATTTTCAAAGCTCAATCACTAAAGTCACTGGGGTCTCTTTCTCAAGCCCTTAGGCTTTTATCTTCTTCAACACATTTCACACCGTTAGCTACCTCCTTCAAAGTTCCACTTTCTTTCACTTCTATAACATTACACATTTTTAGTTCTCTTTTCACCACACTGCTTGTCTTTTTCTGACTTCCCTTAATGGGGTTCCAACCATTCGCTACATGCATATGTCTGCAAAATCTGAATCTCTAGCTATGACCTCTCTTCTGAGTTCTAGTTTTATATTTTCAACTACTTGCTGAATAATTCCACAAGGAAAGCCTGATTCACATAACAGTATATTACCTCAATCTTTCCAAAACAAACATAAAATAAACATGTGTCTCCCTGCTCTAAAACTTTCAATGGTCTCTACAATCCAAACCTTCAAATCTGTCAATGAACCCTCTCAGCAATCCAGTTCTAATTTACTCCTGTTCCTTTACACATCTTCTCCTAAATGCGTTGCACTGCTATGATTTTTATGAATTTCTATAACAGTTAATACCCATTTTAACCCATTTCTGTTTTTTCGGAGACTGATTTCAGATACTATCTTGCCTCCTAGGTAAATTACATGCTCCTGAAGGCAGAAACTACCTCTATACCTTATATATTTACATCCTAATGTATCCCCCACTACACCTTGACCAGTTTAAGGAGAGGACAAGCAAGTGGTTGACAGAAATATAACCACTTCCAACAGTGCACACAGTACCTACAGCAGGAGCTTTGAAGTCAGGGACAACTCAGTCCAAATCTTGCATCCACCATTTACTAACTTTATCACATTACACAAGTTAACTCTGAGTTTATTTCACAGTAATGGTGTAGAGAATAAATAAGATAATGCATGTAAAATACACAGCACAGGGTATGGCATATAACTACCATTTGTTAAGGAGTTACAATTATTGTGTGAACAATTTTGTCAAAGTAATCAAATTCTATAATGTATCCTATTTTCTACAGAGTAATTAGGGGGGTGTCTTTATGATGTTTATTCTGATTTAGGAAACTTCCTAAAAGGGCTACATGCTTGTTTTTAAGAACATTTATTCTAGTTATAATTTCTTTTCATCTGACCTTTCAGTAGCGCTGTCCTACAATTTAGTTCTCTTCTATAAGGTATCCTTGCTTAGTATCCTCAACCAATTTTTTTTTAAAGATTAATTTGTCAAACACTACTCACCCCAGGTCTCCATCCAGATTTTCAAATACTTCACCTCCAATAGTTTCATTATCTGGATTCAAACAGATTTCTATCATATTATAAAGGGCATTTTGGCCCCAGTCACTATCTTTCCGAGCTTTGTTAAAATGTCGAAGGGCATCATTTGGTTCTCCAGTATACCTTGTTAGATGTTAGAAAAAGAAATCATGTATTTCAATCACTAACTACAAACGTTAAGCTGTTTATAATCTGCTTGGTAAATATAACTATTAACATATTTTAAAATGTACATTGTTTTTAAAACAAAGACAAGCTTATTCTACTTTAAGCACAATGAGAAAAAATATTACGTAGGATTTATTTGCCAACAGACTTACCAAAGATACAGTCCTTTACAGTATTGATATCCTGGCTCCAATTTTGCTCTGGAATTATGTTTCTCAGCCATTAAGAAAAATCTTGGAACATCCTCAAGTTTTCCACATCTTCTTAGGAAATCAATTAAACGAGATAATGTCATATAATTATCTAGAAACAAAGAATATTTCAGATATAGACATTTTATCTTTTAATGGTTATAATCCTACTTCATTGAAGTATAGCTTACTTCACATAAAATATAATTTAAATATAAGCAAAAGAATGCCTTATGAATTATAACTCCCTAAAGAGACTATGGACAATTGGATGAGTTATTAAATGATAAAGGCTGGGTTTGGTCTCATTATAATGAGAGGAGGTTCTACATAGGTTTTACAAATATATAAAAATGTACATTTATTATAATTTATTTTTCAATTGTTCCTAGGACCAAAATCTTCTAGAAACAGTTTCTGTGTAATTCAAACACTAACTATACAGTTTAAGAGGACAGATTTGATCATACTAGGCGAGTCTGTCTCTGAGACTTGCTTTTCCACTTACTGAAGCAGATAGGGTGAGAACAGTACATAATGAGGATAATGTTTGGGGTGGTCAATTAGAAAATTTTCTCCAGCCTTTCCTTAATATGTCTGGGTGCCTAACATACTAGACAACAGCTTACCTACCACATTACATATAACCTTAACATATCAGTCCCAGCATTTTAATCCTATTTTAACTTCTCCTAAGGAAAAAGAATTAATTTAATCTTTGGTCTCAGGTATAATTTCCTAAAGGTTCCTGGAAAGCCTTCTTCTCCCAATTCTATCCAGTTCTTTCTCATCACTAAAATATTTTTTTAAATTCATTTTTATTGTTAGACTTATTGGGGTGACATCTGTTAGCAAGGATTACATAGGTTTCAGGCATACAATTCTACAGTCATCACTAAAATATTAAGTCTTCAGAATAATTTAATAAATATTTTTATAAGATTGTAAAAATAACAAATGGACACTTTAGAAAATTTGAAAAAATACAGAAAAGTATAAAGTGGAAGAAAAATCACTCATATTCCCACCAGCTAGAGATTACCACATTTTGATATGTTTCTTTTCATATATTTGTGAATGAAATCAATCTATAAATATATAAATGTAAGCACATAAACATGTTTTTGTTTTTGTTTTTTTGCTTACATACATACAGAATTGAAGTCACACCTGGGTTTTGATTCTGATTCAACATTATATAGTAAACATTTCTCAACTTTCACTCAAATTAAATGGTCTTCAAAAACATGATTTTAATGGCTACAAAATAGTCTATGATATTGACGGATCACATTTTATTTCTCTATAGTTGTGTTTTTTATGTGTTTGGGCTCTCAAGTTTTAGTTAGCATAGGACTCAAAGATTTGAAAGTGTGGTTGTGTGTCATTTGGTATTTCTGGAGTACAGGTCCTTATGCTGAATTTATAAATAATTTATATTTGTTTATAAACAGTCCAAAGCATCCAGTCTACTAAGCCAGTTTTACTAAACTAAATATTTGGAAAAAATGCTGATGCCAAGTAACAAAATTCATGTGTCAAGTGACATAATGTTCACATGACGGATAAAGGTTTCTTCGGATTTTACATGTGAGGGCAATACTGCCATCAATGGCTTAAAAACAGTCACAACGGAAGAGGGCTATTTTTTAAAGAAACGAGGTTGGATTATTTGCTCAGAGGGATATAGTGCAATATGAGAAGAGGTTGAGATAGACAGAGTGGAAATATTATGTGTATCACCTTAAATGGTAGTTCAGAGAAGGAGAATGGGACAAAATGGAATCTAGAATGCAGGGCCAATATGGCAGGGAAAAATGACTTAGGCCTGAAGAGAGTAAGAGTAAAATTTGCGCAACAGAAGTAGAGAGGAAGGCCCATATTTTGTATTCACAGTGAGTAGAAGAGGTAAGACAGTAAAAGAATAGCACTATTTTAAATAAAACCTGAGTATAAGCTGGACCAGACAAGGGCAAGAAACAAAAACATGGCCTGAAGCAGTCCAAAGGTAGGAGGAAATTAAAAAAAAAATATGTAAGAAATTAAAGTGTTGATATTACCATAAAAAAACAGTTCAGATTTTTTCCTTTCAATCTTCGCCCTAATTAGGGGTATTTTACTTGTAGGTAGAAAGTATTATTCTCCAAACTCAAACCTTTTTTGTTTTATTAAAAGCACTGGTAAATTCAACACATAGAGTATACCTGGTTCTCTGAGTTACCCGACCTGACGTGTAGCCACCTGCGTCCATGCTGCCCTGACCAGCTATGACTGCATGTGCCATCGTCCTGAGATGCAGGCATGAGGGTTTAGAAGAATTAAATGACAGACAGCTCTAGGACTTTCTCTGAGATTTCAAACCCTTTTTACTAACAATAAAAGCAGCACACATTATTGTTTCCATTTGCCCCTTTTCTTCCTCCTTTCCCTCACCTCCCTCCCTTCCTTTCTCCCTCCCACTCTTTTTTCCATCCCATATTTATTAAGCATCTACTTGGCCAGATACTGATGTAAGGCCTGGAAACATAGCAATGAAGACAAAGTTTCTGATCATCTGATGCTTATATTCTATTATTCACAATGTTTGTTTTATTTGTTTCACTAAGCCAGTTTTTAAGAAAAAAAAAGAAAAACAGGGTAAAAGGATGGAGCACAGTAAGGTGTTTACAATACAGGATGGCTAGGGAAGGGCACTCTCAAGAAGAGGCAACTGGAGCAAAGTCCTGAATGGAGTGGTCACATGAGTATTTGGGAGAAGAGTATCACAGGAGAAGGGAACAGCAACTGAAAATCCTCAGGGCACTATTCTGCTTTGGCCATTGCCTATATCCACCATCCCTTTCTCCTTCATGATCAGAATCCTGATGTTGTCCCATGTGGCACAGTGTTCAGCTAAAAGATGACAATTTCCACTCTCTTTGGTAGCCATGGAGGTGCTTCTAGAAAGGGATTTTTAAAGAAAAAGAAAAAGGATGATTCACTGGGGAGGCATGCCCTTTAGCACACCTCCGCCTCCACCTCCGCCAGGCGGCCCTAGGACATCAATGCCTAGCGCTGCAGTAGTCATCTTGGACCAAGAGCGGGTGCTTAAAATGGAAGTTAGGTTTATGACAGTAGAAGAAAAAGATAGAAGAATTCAGGTTTCCTGATGATACTATGAAACCTCTGTGCCATTTCCTGCATAATCTACTTTTAAATTTCTTTTACATAAGTGAAAAATAAAAGCCATAATTATTGAGGCCAATAAATTTTGGGCGGTGGCTCCGGTACTTCTAGCTGAAGGCATTTCTAAACTATTTGGAGGCAAGGAACAGAAATGGAGACGAGTTATGAGAATGTTGCAATAATCTGAAGGGATAAGGATGGCTGAACCAGGCTGGTAGCAGTAGAAGTATTAAAATGATGAGATTCTAGAAGTATTTTAAAGGCAGAGCTAACAGATTTACTGACAGAATGAAAGTGGTGTTTGAAAGATAAGACAAAGGAAGTGTAAGATTTGGGGCCTGAGTACATGGGTAAATGGTGATGCCATTTACTGAGATGAGAAATGGAGAAGCTGCAGATTTGGAGGGAAGGAGAAGATCAAGTTTTCTATTTTGGATACTTTCCAAATCGCAGAGTGGGGATGCAAATCGGTAGTGGTGCATGTGAGTCAGGACTGGAGATAAACATTTGGAAGACATTTGTGTACACATGGGACACAGAGCCATGGACCTGGATGAAATCACCTGGGTGGTGGTGGTGGTGGGGTGAATGTACAAAAAAAAGAGAAAAGATTAGAGAACTGAGGTTCTAAAACATTCTGCTGTTTATAGGTCATAAAGAGAAGAGAGACTGAAAAAGGAGGGTGAAATAAGAGTGGACAGCTGGGAGAAGGAAAAGCATATAAGCCTAGGATCCCAGAAGACAAGTAAAGAAAGTCTTTCATGATGAAGAGGGGATGAACTGAGCTAAATACAGTGACAGGCCAAGGAAGCAGAGAACTGGGAATTAAACACTAGATCTGGCAGCCCACAGAAGCAGTATCATTGGAGCTCAGGAGTGGAGGGGACAGACAGCACATACAGAAATTCTTTGAGGAAATTTGCTGTGGAGGAAAATGGAGGAATGTAGTAGTAAGTAGAAGGAAGAGTAACCAGAGAATTAAGAGTTTGTTTTTATTTGTTTTTATTTGTCTTTGAAGTGGGGAGATATCATAGCATGTTTGTGTGCTGACTGGGGAAAAAGACAATGCAAGAGAGAGAGACAGAGAACTACAAGAGTAAAGCCTTTTAGGAGGTGAGGGGTGAGTACAGGGCCCACAGAGAGAAGCTGCCTGCAGATGGGATGACAGACCTGGGGGAGACCATGGCTGGGGAGTGGGCAGACACTGATGAGAGGACGAAGACATTCCCTTCCAGTTGCTCATATCTGCTTATGGAAGTAGGAGGCGAAGTTTTTAGCTAAAGACAAAGAAAGGGTGTTACAGGTTTGAGGAGAGAGGAGAGGTATAAAAAGTAGCTGGAGTGTGCACTGGAGAAATACACTAGGATTGCTGGCAGCATCTGAGGGCCCATTTGGGTTCTGTGGTTGTAATATAAAGTGAGATGAGTCAACAGTATCACATTTTCCTTATAGCCATTTCAACTGCTCAAGGGCAGGTGTAGAAAAAGCAGAGTTAAACTTAAGCAGGGTGCAGTTTTTCCAAGCAGCTTAACCACCAAAAACAGGAGAAAGGGAGTTGATTACATTAGAAAACTATAATCAGTGAATATTTACCTGGTTTGCGTTCTAAAAGCTGTTGTAAATGAAACACTGCTTGCTCATAGTCCTGTTTTCTGAACATGAGATCTGCCATCATCTATAAAGGAAAAAAGTCTGTTCTAAAAATACTGCGATATACTTCACAAAGCATATTCTTCCTATCAAGATTTAGCATTCTGAAAATGCATATGAAAAACATGATAGTAAAGTTTTATAAAAAGGGGTCATTTAAAAATTAAAGTATACTTTAAGCAAGTTTACATTGAGATCAGTATAACAGAAGATAATGAATGATGTGAAAAAGATCACTTTTGTTTGCAAAACTGTTACATTTAGCAGCAAATATGTTTTCAGTGGTTATTTAAAGAACAAATTTGAAGGAAATTGCACATTGCACGCTATCATAGAAAGATGGCTCATTGGGCTTGGCTAAAATGGCAAGATTAAAAAAAACACTCTTAAATCCTAAATATTTCAAAGGAATTCAAAATAAGCAAGAGCTACTGAGTTTTGAAAAGGAGACTTCCTATTATTTCTTTTTAGTTACAATAATAACTTTGAATGAACCTCACAAACTGTCATCTATGTAGCTGTTTGAAAAGCTAACAAATATCTCAACCCCAGTAAAAATGAGAAAGAAAAACAGAGGTCTTTTTAAAACACACTATCTCAGAATGATAAATGAAATCTTTTCCTACATGTCCAAAAGTCCCACTGACACTTATAAATTAGCATGTCTTAAAAGTCAGTCTTTAGCAAATTACAGCTCTACCAGGTGAACTCCTGACTGAGCATCCTCTTACACAAGAATAACTAGGCCCCATTTGGCAAGTCAAGCCTTACAAGAATAAGTTCACCATTCTTGTAAAACAGAATGATTCTTGGTCTTTATTAGTAAAATGTATTAATACTGTTAAAAATGGTATTTCTTCCAGAAGCCAGTCTGAGCCTGGCCTCTCACCTATTTTCTCGGGTGACATCTGAAACTTTCACGTGGAATAAAAACGAAACCGCCTTCACAGCACTGAAGCTGCCTGGACTCACCATGGTAGCGGCTTCATTGTCCTGGTCACTCTGGAGAAGCAGAGCACAATGACGCAGGCAGGCGTCGGGGTCATCTTGGGCCAGGTATAAACGTGCCAGCTCCAACATTATCTATAGAGAGAAAGGGCAAGATTAATGGGAAGCTGGAATAAAAAGTGAATGAGGAAAATGGACACAGTTAAACTTCAGCTAACCAAAGTTATCACAATAAAAATGCTAAACATGGTATGCTTATCTCTAGTTTCTCTTATACTGGAGAAACAAAACAAAACAAAAAAGCAAAGCAGGTGGTAACTCATTTGAAATTACAAAGACACAAAGCACTGTAAAAAGAACTCTGATTAGTAAACATTACATAGGTTCCAGGTGTACAGCTCTACAATACGTTGTCTACGTGCTCACCATCCAGAGTCAGTTCTCTTTCCATCATCATATTTGATTCCCTCTCTTCCTTCTTCCACACCCTCTCCCCTCCCCACTTAACCACTCAACTACTGTCTGTATTCATGAGTTTTGTATGTCACCCCAATAAATTTAACACTTAAAAGAAAGAAAACAGACACAGAATACTGCCTCATAAAGCTTATAAGCCAGGGGCAGAGAGACAACCAACTGTCAAGAGTTCTGTGAAGAATCAGTACATGTAAGAACTAATGAGAAAACTAATCCTAAGGAAATCACATTTGTGTTGAGACATGAAGGATGACTAAATAAAAGTACTTCCCCTGATGAACTTTGGGAAAAAAATAGAAAAGAACTCTGGTCTTAAATAGAGAGATTGGATTCTAGTACAAACTTCTCCATGATGGGAAAAAGCCCCTCCTGCCTCTCAAAACCTGTTTCCTTGTTAGTAAAATAAAAAGAGTGAAGCAGATAATCCCTAAAGCATGCTTCAGACTTAAAATCAGAATTTTAACTCTTTAGCCATCATTGAACAAGGCACCTGTTTGGTTACGCCTTAACAGTTTATTTTTGCCTTACATCTGAAAGAATGAATTTAAACATGTTAAATCTTAAACTTTAAATTCTAGAATATGGTTGTCTTTTGTTCTACAACACTTACTTAAGAATTTAGCTATTTTTGAAGTATTTTTTAAGAAAAATTTTAATCATCTCTTAAGATCTGGGAAAGTCGTAACATTTTAGTTCATATAATCACTCATGTATATAAGCTTTTTTTTTTTCTTTTAAATTCATTTTTATTGTTAGACTTATTGGGGTGACATCTGTTAGCAAGGATTACATAGGTTTCAGGCATACAATTCTACAATGCATTGTCAAGATGCTGTATAATAAGTTCACTACCCAGTGTGAGTTCTCTTTATAAGCGTTCTACACCAATATTATCTTTACATTTTTTCTCACGCTGTACCATTTGAGGTAAGAGATTCAATCTAGTCATTTTAGCATATCCAGCACCAAACAGCAGTTGGAATACAGAGGTGTATAATAGCCATTATTAAACTGAATTGAATCATCTAGATTCAGATATTTATTTGATATTGAGAAAAACTGTTTTAAAGTGATTCCTAAAACACAGATGAATATTTTTAAAAAAAGAGCTTGAAGATATATTTTATATCACTTGTTCCATAATTTTTAGATTCTAACATTACTAATTTAAGGCATCATGTAAGTATTTTGAAGGATTTCTAGAAACAATATTAATTTTTAACTTGTATTTCTCTGAAAATTTTTATTAAGAAGCCAGTAAGAATTTTACATGTGAGGACATTACATATCAGGAATAAAGGGTGGTTAAAATTTTATAAAGGTACTGACCTTATTATCTGTTTCACAATGAACAAGAGCTTCTCTATAAAACTTGATTGCTTTTTCATAATCTCGCCGAGCAACAGAATGTTTTGCAATCTCTGCACAAATTTCAGCTGCTAAATGTTTCTGTGCAGGAACTGCGTCTGGCTGTTCGATCTGAACTCGTTTTAGTACCCGCGCTTGTAATTCCCGAGCCTAGAAAAAAATAAGGATAAAAAGGAATTAATAAAAGAAATAGAAAAGAAATTAATTCTCAGTAACTGACATACAGCAGAATTTTACAGAAGATTTATTAAAGCATTTTTGGCCCGCAACCTAACAAAGCCTGATCCAAAGAAAATGTTTAGTTCAGGTCTTAAACATGCACTTGTTTGCAAATGAGCCAGGGTGCGCATAACTTTCCAATTGAAGTACTAAAAATTACTGAGTGTTTTCCCGCAGTAATAAGGATACGTTCATGAAGCCCACTAAAAAAGAAATGCAACCATGAAACAAATATTTGGAAAAGATGTCTAGATTTTGCAATTAAATAAATGAAATCTTAAAATGTTTATGAAACTAATAAAGTAGTAGCAAACAATTATTAAATCAAATATTGGCAGGTTTCAGGCAGTAAGTACATCTACATATTGTTGATGGCATATGAATCAGTCCAATCTTTCTGGGGAGCACCCTAGCAAAACATATGAACTTGATTAAACTAACCAGGTTACTGAACTCAGTTTCACTCTTGCAAAGGTATTAAGGATATTACTTAAGAAAAAAAAAGTAAACATTTGCTATAAAGAAAAGAAATTTATTTATTTGTAAAAACAAATAATAAAAGAAAAACAAAAAATCTGGAAACAACCCAAATGTCTAATAATGGAAAATGGCTAATCAATTAATGGTGTGTACCTATGGTCCTACACTATTCACAGATACACCAAAAGAAGGAAGGAGACTTCTTTAGGGTAAGAATGCAGAGTAGGTTGCTAATTTGGAAAAACATCAACCTTTCCACCCACATATCTGGTTTCTGAAACAGAGACCTTCCTTTAATAAGTAACAGAGAACTCTTAAGTTTTAGGCCTTCACGATAAAATTAACTTTGAGCAAATCATTCACTAATGCATTCATGCATTCATTTATTATAACAAACAGTACATGGCCACCATCTGCCTGCCACACATTATGCTACACACAGGGAACCCTTTTTATGACCCTCATCAAAATGCTGGTTGATAACTGATATTTGATGAAGATGGTCTAAAGCTGAGTAATTCTGGAACCATGGGTCATAATGTTAATTTAGGGCATCATACTTTTAAAAAGAGAAAGGATTAAAAATATTAGTGTGTGATAAAGATTAATACTGTTGTTCCGTAAAATTTTTATTTTGGTTGTTATTGTGTTCATAAAGTATAGAGATATAGTGCATTTGTATATTTGATGTTTTATTTATGCATATATAGGTGTGCATGGTTTTGGATACATATGCACACAAAGTAAAAACAACTGAAACAATTGGTCTAAATAGGGTAATCATACCTCTCTATCTGGCAGTACCCTTTTGTATCTGTTGTGACAGTTTAATTATTAATTCTGCCTTCTTTTCTAAAAGATATGTAATCTCTGCATCAACTAAACCTCTACAAAATCAAATACATAGCTTAACTTCCTACAGAAACACATTTATAATTAGATTTTGTGAGGCTGTGCAACTTTCTTAAAGGCAAATAAACAGAAGCAATTTTTTGAGCAAAGTATTTCTACATTTTTGCATGTAGAATGCTGATTTTTTAAATTAGATACAATGATCATTAAGAACCATTTTCATATAGAATAAAATGTTCTCAAAGATTTGAAACCATTCTCCATGTTTTTCCTTGGTTTCCAGAAAAATCAGACCTAAATTTAATTATCTGTTAAAATAACTATATTCACCTTGATTGTCAGTGCATGTAGTTTTTCCTCCCCCTTCCTATTCTTGTAAATTCCCTAAAGCCCTCAGGTAGACTGAAGTGTATATATACACAATTTAATAGAATTTCTTAATTTTCCCTTCTATTCAAATAGCCTTATTATATACATCTCTTACTGAAGACCACATCAAAATAAAATATATCAATAAAATAAGAATATCACATTGCTTTTTATATGATGAAGATGGAGCTACATATTGAAAAAATCCATAGAAATGAGTATTATTAAGTGAAAGAAGCAAAGACAAATATAGTATGTACATATTAATTAGAATTTTCTAAAGTTATAAAATTGTTAAGTGTTTTATGGCACACAGATTCTTTATTTCTGATTTATTTACAATTTTTTCCACAGAAAAGTTAATAACAAGTGACTCTCCCTATAATTCTTCCTGCAATTAAAGAATTACAATAATCTATGATTTCCTTTCAATCATTCAACAAAAGTTTGAGAACCTATCATGATAGATGGATTTTAAGATGGCTTGCATGATCTCATCTCTTGGTGTTTACTTCCATGTATAACCACCTCTCTGATGAGATGTTGCTCCTGGGATTACATTATATAGACTGTCTTGCTAGCCAACTTCTAGAGCAGGGGTGGCCAACCTTTTGGATTTCCTGGGTCACATGGAGGAAGGATTGTCTTGGGCCATACATAAAATACCCTGATACTAATGATAGCTGATGAGCTAAAAAAGGTCTGCACATAATTTTTGTAATGTTTTAAGGAAGTTTATGAATTTGCATTGGGACGCATTCAAAGCCGACCTGGGTTGCATGCAGTCCACGGGCCTTAGGTTGGACAAGCTTGCTATAGACTTTCTCCCCTGTTGGCTTTGAGAACTAAGTGGGCATATTAGCTGGTTCCCTATACAAAGAGTCAAGGAATCTCCAGGAGCTGAGGGTGGCTTCCAGACAACAAGGAGCAAACAAGAAGCTGGATCCCTAGGTCCTACAACCTTAAGGAAGTGTATTCTGCAAACAACTTTTGAGAGTTTGGAAAGTGGATCTTCCCCAATACAAATCTCCAGCTGAGAACACAGCCCTGGCCATACCTTGACTGTCCTGACACCTTGTATAGGATCTATCTAAACCATGCCCAAATTCCTGACCCAAAGAAACTGTGAGAAAATAAATGAGTGTACTGTTCCCATCAACTAAATTTGTGGTCATGTGTTACACAGCATAGAAGAACACTAATATGACCTATAATACTATGACATAAGCAGTTGCTAGGGACTATGCCTATACTCATGGAAATTTGAATTTTAGCAGGGAGATAGATAAAATAATTACAGCAATTATGAAGTTTATGGCTGGAGAATATTGGTTGTCATGTAAGGACATAAATGGGAGACCTAACTCATTCTTGGAGATCAGGTGAGAGTTGAAAAATGACTGGTAGTTACACCTTTGTGAGTTTGGGTGAAATAAAGGAGATGGAATGGAATATATGCATTAGGAATTACATGTGAAGGAGAGATGATAAGGGATACTATTGCTTCATCATAGAATAAGAAGGAAAAATGACTGGAAAGACAAGAGTTTACAATAGGTAAGCCTGTTAAATAATTCACATTTTTTCCTAGAGGCAACAGGAAGTTACTACCACATGTTAATAAGCAATGGGGTCACAGATGAGGTCTGCCTTTTAGAAGGACCACCATAATGTTGTGGAGAATTGACTGGAATGAAACAAAATTGGAAGAGAATGGGGATCAGTGAGGAGTTTACTGAGGAGTCTGCACAAAAGATAATGACAGGGTCAAAAGATGACACAGAGTTACTTCAAAAGTCTAAAACTTTTAGGAAGTAAAATTAATAAAATTTGAGATTTCCCTAAATTTACCAGTTCTGCCACTGTTTAAAAATGTTTAGCAACTATAAAAATACTATGATGAAATTCCTAAATTCCATAATATAAAACATTAAGCTCGACAGAATATATAGACTGTTATTATTGCTGGGGAAAATTTTATGGCTTTTCATATTTTATTAAAGATGAATAATCCTCATACTATAACATATAAACTTAAAACTAATTAGATTTTGCTTTGTTGGCATTGTCTAGCCATGGAATATTGCTTTTTTTTGGTTTTTTGTTGTTTTTTTTTTGCTTTTTGGTATGTGGGTATTTCCCTGGCTGGGAATCGAACCCAGGCCGCAGCGCTGACAGCGCCAGCGCTGAAGCTTTAAGCCACTACACCATCAGGGAACTCCCTGTTTGTTCTTTTTTTTTTAGTGTTGCTTGATATGTCTGCTCATATATAACACAGTGGCTCATGAAACTAGGGGAGTTGGGACTAATAATATTTATAAAGGATGAAATAAGCCAAATTCCCTTCTAAAAGATTTTAAAGTCTATATTTACCACAACTATGCTTTCCTTGTAACAACTGGTAGCTATCCTAGGATCAGGTAAAATTCTCTATCATGTAATTCAAAATATAGGGATAAAACATACTGACAATTAGGATGAGATATTAACTTTGTTGAAAATTATATATTTTGATTAAACTATAAGCTTACATGGGTATCACAGAAATTTAATAGTCCAAGCTCAGTTCATTCATAATTAGGATAAAAAAATACTGGACATTGCCATTAAAACACAGGTTACCATATATAAAGGTGTGCAATTTACATATATTCACATATCTATGCATGTATGTATATATTAACTTCTGTTAGCTAAAGTTCAAAACCAAAACACTTGACAAATTAGTTACAAAATACAGAATTCTTCTGGGTGCATGAAAATGAGGTCAAAAGGTGGCAAGCAGTGTGGTATTCTGGAAAGCATAAAGGATTAATATTAAACTGCTCTATATTCTACTTCAAGCACAGAGAACACGTGGAGCAAATCAATGGACAAACCTGACCTAAAAGACATGTTGAACTAAGTACTCAGTAATGACAGAAATGTCTTATTTTAAATTCACATGAAATCTTTACCAAAATTGATTATAATGCAGGACATAAAGCAACTTTAACAAATTTCAAAGGATTGAATCATTCAAAGTATGTCTTTGACCACAGTAAAATTAAACTAGAAATCAGTATCAGAAAGATAACAAGAAAATAAGAACTGCATGGAAATTTAAATAACCCATGAATAAAAGCAGTGATCAAAACAGAAATGAGGACATATTATGAACTGAATAATAATAAACTTGTGGAGTATAGTTAAAGCAGTGCTTATAGAGAAATTTATCACCATAAATGAGTAAGAACAAAGGCTAAACCAACAAACATACATATGTATACACACACATATATCATATATAGATATATAGATAAAACATACTATTTCAAGTAGCTTACTAAAAGATCAGCAAATCAAATCCAAAGAAGTAGAAAAAACTATTAAATGAGATGAAAAGCAAACATTTAATGAAGACAGAAAAGGCAAAAGTTGGCTTTTTACAAATATTAAGATAATAAACCCGTGGCATAATTGCTCATTAAAAATAGAAGGAAAATAAAATTACCAGTATCAGAACTACAAAAGAGGGTATTTTTATACCATTTACAGACATTCAAAAGATAAAATGATATAATGAATGTCAATAATTTTCACAATTTAATAAAATGAAAAAATTACTTTAAAAATATACTCATCTAAATTAACATAAGAAATTTAAAAATGATCAGTCTGCAATCTATTATAGATATTGAATCCATTAGTAAAAGTCTTCCATCAAATAAGTCTTGAGGTTGCAATGGTTTCAATAATGAATTGCTTTAAATGTTAAAGAAACAACATCAGTTTTAGAGACCAACCTCTCTTTTGAACATAAACTCACAAATCTTGAACAAAATATTAGTTAATGTTTTTAAATTCCAGCAAAATAGTTAAAAAAAAAATCACAACAAACTAATATTTCAGGAATATAAGGGTGATTTAACATTTGAAATCAATCAATTTAATATACCACATTAACAAAAAAAAAAAAGGGACAAAAGTCACATGACCATCTCAATAGATGCAGAAAATACATCAAATAAAATTTAGGTAATTTATAAAAAAAAAAACTGCTAGCAACCTGTTCAGAAACCCTTTTTTGAAAATCACAAAATATTAAAGGAAATTTAAGATATAATATGAAAGAAAAAAGAACCAAGTTCAAATCCTGCCTATGACAGCAGTCATGTGACTTCATACAAGTTTTTTTTTTTAACATAGAAAACTTAAAATTTAAAAAGTCACTCCGAGAGGTGGAGTAGGCTGATGCAAGAGTGAGAAGCCGCCTATACAAGTTTTTAAACCAAGCTTCCTCAGCTGTATAACATGATTAAAATATCAACATCTTCTTTGTTATAATAATTAGAACAGTATTTAAACAGTACAATCTATAGGCATTCAATCATTATTTCTATTTTGACTTATTTTTCTGACTGAAGGGTCAAAAGAGATTGTTTTTCTCTCAGGTGTGGCGTATTTCTTTCTGTGCTCATCTCCCACCCCACAGCCACACTCACAAACAAATGCATTTACCTGTTGTAACGAAGTGACTGCATCATCAGGTCTTTCCATTTTACTATAAACTTTTGCTAGAAGAACTTGAGAACGTCCATCTTCCATGAGAGCTGACAGTTCATTTACTATGAAAGAACATAAAAAATTGAGAAAAATATTCATTTTAAATAAATGTTTCCATGTTTCTTCACATTTTAAAACTGGTTTATAGAAAGAATTATTTTGAAAAATAGTGAATAAAGTTAAACAATTTTTTTTTTTTTTTTTTTTTGCTTTTTGGTATGTGGGTAGCTCCCTGACTGGGAATCAAATCCAGGCCGCAGCGCTGACAGCGCCAACGCCGAAGCCTTAAGCCACTACACCATCGGGGAACTCCCTAAAGTTAAACAATTTTCAGTCAGTTACTGAAAAATAGAAAAATAGCCAAATTAAAAAGAAATTGAACGATAACTGGCTGGAAGAAAAGTTAAAGAACTATATAACTGGAGTTTTCCTTAGACATACTTGTATACTAATGGATAAGAATGTAACAACTCAAGAATTTCAATTTCTATTCTTAAGTATATAAAAATTTGTTTATTGAAGTCATTAAAAGACAATGTAGAGTAGTTGCTACATGCAATGAAGAAGATGACTGCCATTTTTTAAATAATAGCTATCTGATAAGCAATAAAGTGAAGTCATTAAGAGCACTGACTTTGATGCCAACCAGTCGGGTTTCAAATATGGGCTTCACCACTTTCTAGCTAACTGACCTTGAATAAGGTACTTAACTATTTTGTGCGTCACTCTCATCTGTAAAAGAGGGAAGTAATGGTGCCTATCTCATAGGGTTGTTGTATAATCTTTAAAGTCAATAAGTTACTAAATAAGTTAATATATGAGATGTAAATAAAATAAAGTCTGGTACATGGTTAAGTGTTATTTAAATATTTAGTATTAGTATGTTGTAGGCTGAGCATATTTCCTTGAGACAAAAACAGGATATTGGGATGACAAAAATGGGACGGGGTTATGTAATATAAAGGAAATTGTGTGTGCTAAGGCAAAAAATTAAAAAAAAAAAATGAAACAATACACAGCTGAAAAATAATAAGACCACAATAGAACAAAACAATTGCAGCTCCCTTTGTGGTCTCTCAGGCTATAAGACACATAGAAAACAACCTAAACTCACTGCAAAAGACATGGAAAGGGTGCAAATGAGTAACATTAATTTATTGCATCTAAAACACACACAAAAAAACAGTCAAATAATACATATATCAATAAAATACTTATAAAATATATCACATGAGCAGTAAAAAAAAAAATCTGCATGGCATTTCACAACGAACATCCTAATATAGGACTGCAGTGGCCAGACTGCAAAAAATCATAAACATACACCAAAAAGGAAAAAAAAAAAAGGAATGCATTATCAATTGCTATTACAAGCCAGCATATGCTAATGTCCCACTGGAGAGTTGTGCAGTAATAAAAAGATAGCTAACAACTTGACTGAAATATGAGCTTGAAAATTCTGAATCAAACTGCAGCAGAAAGAATCTCTACGGGTGAAATGATGGTAGAAATAACAGTAAGACTCGCAGTCACTGCATCCCACGCTCTTAACCTGATGGAAGCAAACAGTCAGGTGAGCCCCTGCAGCAGTTCCAGTGCAGATACACTCCTGGCTCCCACACGCTGATGGGGCTTAGCAAACGCCTCTTGAGTTCCCCAGCACTGCAGACAGGCCACGGTGTGGCATCTGATCATGGCTAGCTCAAGAAGCCTGGCCCTGACTGGATAAAGTAAATGGCACTTCTGATTCTGTCACAGTTAGTTTTTACTGCATGCATTTGATTAGTATAGAGCCTTATGATAAATAACCCATGCTGAGTTTTTTACAAAAAATTTAAAATGGGACAAGATTGACATTTATATCAAAACAATGGGACAGTTGGAATATGAAAAAAGATGGTACTGTCCCATTTAAAATGGTACATACGGTCAGTCTATTATGTTGTGATCTAACAGTAGTAAAAGAAATCTAGATAAATGGTAGACACAGGGGAGCCTGAACAGACATGATCAGACTTAACATGGTTTAAAAGGCTTAATGCTGTTGCTGGGTTGAGAAAGGCTGTGGCAAGGGGTAGGGTGTGAGGATGAAAACAAAGAGACCAGCTGGCAGGCTACTGTCATAATCCACTGAAGGGATGACAGTGGATTGGATGTGCATGACAGTAGTGGAAACAGTGAGACACAGTGAGTACCTGAATATGATTTGAGAGGTAGAGTCAAGAAGATTTCCTACTGGCAAGGACAAGGTTGAGGGAATGGTTTTGGCACTTAGCAACTACAAAGAAGGATGAAGTTACTGAGATGAAAAAGGCTGCATTAGAACAGATGTGTGGAAGCAGACCAGGAATTTGGTTTTTGACATGCTAAGTTTAAGATATTTTTTACAACCCAGGTGCTCCTATTTATCAGCTAGGTGAACCTGGGTAGGTCAACAAGATGGAGTCTGAGATTGCTAATTTAAAAACTGGAGAAGTTATATTTACCTCAAAAACTAAGGTGAGCATTAATGAAATAATATAAATGAAACACACAAAAAGGTATCTAAGTGCACCATAGGGCATGCTTAGCAAATACTTATTAAATAAAAGTATTGATAGTACTACATAAATGTAGTAATACATATACCCGTATGAGTAAAACTTGCTACTTGAACCTCTCTCGTCCTTTACAACCTTTTCAAAAAAGTATATCCATATTTAAGGCCAGCTGTAGTGTTTTAAGCAAGGTCCATTCAAGTATTTTTATGGGTCTAATAATACTTTATATAGTAAATATATTCAAAGCTAAATTAAAAGACCATTTTGGAAATATGAAAAAACTCAGAAAAGGCTTGCCTTATCCAAATGTATTTTAAAGCTGAAGAGTGAACATGATATTGGCAAAGAGAAGAAAATAACTCAGTGTAATAAAGCAGATTCCAAGAATCAGTTATGTATATAAAAACATTTATTATATCATAAAGGTAAAATTTCAATAAATGGCATTGTAATAAAAATGGCTATCCATTTGGGAAACTATATAGTAAGAACTGTATGTGGATTCAAGTTCTTCATTATAAAAATCAAAAATAAAAATGAATTAAAAAAAAAATCAAAAATATAAAAATTTAGAAAAATAGAAGGAAACAGTTCTATGTTAGGATTAGTTTTTCTGAGTATTAGAAGGAATTTGGAAGTCAAAAAAGGAAAAGACTGGCAGGTATCATATATGATACTTAAATCATTAAATATTCTATTTGACCAAGAAAATGATAAATAAATGTGATAAAGAAAGGAGAGCCCAGAAGAAAACATCTGCAACATGAATAAGTAACAGATTAATGAATAACAGGTAAAAGATTAAAAATAAAGGATATGAATAAAAAAATTCCTAGAAAATGATGCCTAATCTTACCAGTCATCAAAGAAATGCAAATTAAAGTTTTTTCCTATTAATTTTAGAAAATGTTGGGACAGTTATAGCCTTAAGAAAGAACAATGAGGCAAGATTCAATTCTGTAAGTACAGCAGTATATAACAAGAATATTGTCTCAGTGTTATTTCCAACTTTTCTTCAATTTAAACGTCTATCAATAGTGGACACATCAAGTAAGTTATAATGTCAGCATAGTGTAGCATACCTATGCTAAAAAAATAAAGAAGAGCTATATTTGCCAACATGGAGAGTAGCTATTAAATGAAAAATGCATACTACAGACCTATAAGTATAATATGATCACATTTTGGTAGGAAAAAAGTGGTATGTAATTGTGTGTAAGAGAGACGAGAGAGAGGTGGGAAGACTCGTCAGGATGATACACAAGTTGTTAAATGGTTTTCTCTGGAGAGTAGAAGACAAAACGTCCATTCACTTCTCTAATTTTTAAATTTTGGCAATGTGCAAACACTAGATTTTAAAAAGTAAGTAAAGACTTTTAAAAAGTAAGTTTGTATAAATTTGTAAGAAGGCAATTTGATAGTATCCAATTAACTTTTAAATGAACATACCCTTTGACTTAGCATCTTGCTCTTAAGAAATATAAGCAAGTGTACATCAACAAATGAAACACAAGGACATTCAATGTAACGTGGTTTATAATTAAAAAAAGAACTGAACACAAATTAAATGCTCAATAATTAAGGTAAGTTAAATAACATATAGAATTATATAATATTATAATGCCAGTAGATAGAATGACATGAATGTCCTGACATCAAACTACATCTGAGACATATCGTATGTGAAAAAAATTGCAGTAGAAAAAACAGTACACTTTGAATGGAAAATTACACATATTATACTTGCATATATACATATAAAACATACATTAAAACACAAAGATGGTTACTTCTAAGGTGACATTTTGAGAAAAATTCAAGTAGAATTCACAGGAAAACCTGGAGACTTACATATTTTATAGTAAATTTAAAAAAATTAAATAGAGTAAAGGTTATAAAAACGTTTACTTGTTGAAATGCCAGATGTAGGTGCAATTAAAGAAACCTTCTTTTACATCATTTTGGAAAGTAAATTATCTTTCTATAACACAATGAACTGTTTCACAAATCTGTTATTAAATTTCTCAAATATCTTATTTTAGTAGCATGACATTCTGATAAATGAAATAACCAACCTCACATATAAAATACTGAAAATATAAATACACACTTACATAAAAATAGATCAAGCATTATCAAGTATACATTTTTCCAAATCAGAAAGACTTTCATACCAGGTTCATGAGCTAGAGCATGCTGAAGAACTTTTTCTGCTTTGTCATACCATTTCAATTTTAATAAAAGCTCGGCCAAGTCATAGCAAAGATAATTTTGTTGTCCACTTTTCAGAGCAGCTTCATAGTAAGTGATTGCCTAAACAAAGTCCATTTCAGTTAGGAAAAAAGGCAATGAGGATGGCATTCATGCATAGATACTTTACACATTACACACCTTGTAAACTTTATATATAATTGGAAATAACCTAGAGAAGCTTAGGCATGTATCTGCAGTGTTGGTTAAGTATGCTATTCTACCTTAATGAATCAAACATCATGCAAGGCAATTAGCATTTCATAGAATAGCTAGCTAAAGAAAAATGTTATACATCAAGTTGACAATGCACTGTAGAATTGTATGCCTGAAACCTATGTAATCCTTGCTAACAGATGTCACCCCAATAAGTCTAACAATAAAAATGAATTAAAAAAAAAAAAAAAGAAAAATGCTTGGTGAATTTTTTACCAGATTTATTCTGAAAGCCAGTGGACATTATTGAATGCCAATACTTTGTTAGCTGTTGTGTGTACACTCAATAGTTACCAGGAATAGGGCAAGAATGTAACTGCTAAAGGCAAATCCTTTATCTCTACTATGGAAAAAACAAACCAAACAAACAAAAAAACAAAATCTCCAAGCACATGACTTACTAAAACTGATTCAACAGAAAGGGCATCTATTTGTCATATAATGAAAAAGAGGAGGGCGGGGAAGTCAAATACATGCTGATGGAAAGAGAACTGACTCTGTGAACATATAATGCAATACATAGATGATGCACTGTAGAACTGTACACCTGGAACCTATATGGTTTTTGCTAACCAATGTCACCCCCAATAAATTTGACAATGAAATAAAACAACAAAGAAAAACAATAGCGAGCTTATTGTAATTAATTTGGTGGCAAGGATCAGGTGTTAAGATGATGCCTGAAGTAAACTTCAGGGTCCAAACAGTGTTTGCAAAATGCAGCAGAGAAGAATCTGTAACATGAGAAAGCCTTTAACACAAATTCCAGTTTGTGAACACAAATTTGGAGTTTTACAACCATCAAGATACAAACAATACTTGCTGAAGGCCTCTCATAGAGCAGGGTTTGAAAAATTTGGTCATGATGCTTAGTGAAGTAAGTCAGAGTGTGAAAGAAAAATAGCATACAATCATACCAAATTTAAAAATAAAAATAAATTTAACAATAAAATAAGTAAATAAATGCAAAAAACAAAAAAAAAAAAACCAAAAAAAACCCCCATATGATTTCACTTAGATATGGAATCTAATAGCAAACTAAATGAAGAAACAAAACAAAGACTCATAGAACAAACTGATGGTTGTCAGATGGGAAGAGGGTTAGGGGGCAGGGTAAAAAATGTGAAGGGATTAAGATGTATAAACTGGTAGTGACAAAGTAGTCATAGGGATATAGAGTACAGCACAGGGAATATAGTCAGTAATACTGTAACAACTACGTATGGTACCAGGTCAGATCACTTTGTAAATTACATAAATATCTAGCCACTATGCTGTGGACCTGAAACTAATATAATATTGAATGTAAACTGTAATTGAAAAAAAAAAAACTGATCCAACAAATATATTTCAAAATATAAAGTACTTACTTTTGAATAGTTGTGAGTTTTGACAAGTGCGTTGCCAATTTTGCTTGCCAGCGTTCCATCTTTTGGGTTCTGATTTAATGCTTGCTCATATGCTACTATGGCTTCTTCAGGCTAATATTGGCAGATACAAAAAATAAGCAATAAATAAACAGCTTAGTTGGATCCCACTAAATGCCAACACTTCTATAATTAAATTCTTTATTTGGAATACTTAATGAGACTAAAAAAAGCACACATTTAAGTCCAGAAACCTTAATAATTTCAGAGATGACAGTCACTAGCATAGGTGTAACTAATTAGTATAATCTCACCCATGTTAATTGTATCATTGTATTCATAAATAATATTGTGAGAACTAAGAGACAGCTTCTTGACTCTTGTGTGTGGCAATCATTATAAAAGCCAGATAGAGTCAGAGGACTGCTTCCCTTTGAAGAAAACACCATCTTAGCCAATAGCTCTCTTCATACTTCTTATCTTGCTTCTGATATTTTACATAATGATAGTGTTGAATTACTGGATCACAATTTGAAAAGAAAAAACACTTTGTTATTGTAATGATTGTCCCCTTTTTACTATGATGACTGAATCTCTGAATATTAAGTAAGCATTATTTAAAAAAACCAAATTCCTTTCAATAGCATGTTATGATCACAAAGAATTTTTAAAAAATCTAACTTCAGTAGCATCAGAAACTTTACCTCTTGAATATTCATGTATGCATCTCCAAGGAGAAGGAAAGAACGAGGACTGGGCATTCTTTCAGCAATTTCTCTGGAAATCAGACCAATTCTATTTAGTATATTGAATACAAATATGGTCTTCTAAACCAATATAAGGCAACCTGATTGATTTCAATTAACCAACAGCCTTCAGAGTAGCTTCTACAAATCCAACAGTGTAATATTGTTAAAAAACAAAACAAAACACCCATACCCTGCACATTGACTGTTTATGCCAAGTCAACTATTGTTTTCATTAAATCTCTACATTTTCTGAAATGCAGGTAACCAAGTACAGGTAGATAAATCTTACTATCCAGACACATATTTTCTGTTGTTTAATTTGAAATGACATGGCAATAAAGGTACCAAAAAATGATAGGGAAGAAAAACACTTATTGCCCTATGTACCTGGAGCTCCAATATTCATGGCTGAAATGAGTTATGTTAAAAAATATAAAATCCCCTACTTCAATATCTGTTATATTTTTATCTGAAAGATTTATACTACTAAAGGCCAAAATACCAAACTCAAATACAGTATCTCATTTAATTGGTCAAAAACTCTATGAGAAAGATAATTATTATTCTGATTTTACAGATGACACTGAGTTTACAGCTAATGTGTCATCTGCCTGAAACAAAAACCTATGCTTTTAACTCATGCATATCTGCATTCGAACAAATCAACCCTCTTTTTAAATACTTTCACGTCCTTAGAGATGATCATGCTGACATTTAGGAAACGTAATGTAGGAACTCCCATCCTCTCATTTCTGCAGGGGATACTGCTCAGTTTCTTTCAATCACTCAGCACCTACAAAGAATCTGAGCAGCTTTCTGAGCTGTGATATTTACATAATACAGATGAACCAATCAAACTTGGTTTGAAGACTTAATTCATCAACATTTTACTATGTTCTTAAGAGGTAAAAACATTAATTTTCTCTTATATGGAGTGTGTACTTGTATCTTTTATCTTTTTATTTGGGGAGAAGTGTAAGAGGAGCAGTCTCTAAGTGTGTGTGTATGTATGTCCACATCTGTGTGTGTAGTGACTCCTGAGGCAACAGTATATGACATAACTTTGACCCTGCCCCTTTACCAAGGAGAATTTGTAAACAATATCTTCCTGTGGTATACACCAAGCCAGGACTTTTCTTTTGCTATAACTATTACATTAAGAATTAAATATAACATCTAGCCCCTGAATTGTTGTTGTATTACACAATTTTCTTAAGCTATTATAATACATGTAAGTGTTGCTCTTCCTTTTCTCAAATAGGAAGATTTAGGGTCTAGAAATAACATCTAATGAGGAAGAAACTAGAGTAAGCCACACAAGTAGAAATAACTGTAATTACCATGATTTATATTTTAGGGAGAGTAACTGGCAAGAGTGATTATGGTTGGTGAAAGGACACGGTAACAAGAACACGTTAAGGCAAGGACCTTTAAAGTATCTGTAAAGCAGTTAAAAGAAAAAACAAACCTAAATTTGGGAATTAATTACAGGAGGTAAATGTGACAAAATAAAATGAGTTGAAGTAACCATTTACCTATAACAAGTGATATATAACATTTTCTCTTTCCTGTGCTTCAGATATATATCTGCCATTTTTTCTTTGACCTCTATGAAATAAGGCTGTTCAGACGTAACATTCCGGAGCATGCTTAAAGCCTGTTCAACATCTCCTTGGGCAAGAGCTAGGTCTGCATTAGCAATAGTGACACGCAATTCTTCAGATGTCCCAGAAAATTCATGAATGGCATCCTGTAACACTTTTGCTGCCTCATGCTGTAAAGATGAAATTAAAATAACATTCAAAATATTCAACAAATTACACTAGAAATGAAGACTCTTCTACTAAAGCAGAATGAACAGTTCTGATATTCATGAAATATTGATGGATTTTTGAAAAGCACAAAAATTTCAAACTCACGCACTAAATTCAGATAACATTATAAATATTTGTTAGCTGAAAAGTATTTTCATAACTGAGAAAACAACAATTGCTACATGAGAGTCATTGCTACAATAATTTAACAAGCATTTACTTGGTATCCAGCAGGGCATTAACCTAATTTTCACCAAAAAACCTGTAAAGCAGTTACTACTATTATCCTGACCTTGAAGTTAGGAAATTGAGATTTAGAATTAAGATGTTAACAAATGACAGTACCAGAATTAAAACTCAGGCAGCCTGACGGCAAAACCTAAATTCTTGGCCATGTTCATTATTGTGTTGTTGATGGGATCCAGTCCACAGTCCAAAATGTGGTAAAGCAGCAGTCACCCAGTATACCCATGGCTCTTCATTAAGGAGATTACTTACTCCCTACACTAGGACATCATTTTTGTTATGTAATACCTCAGGTGAATACAGTACTTTATTTCCAAATTTGTACCTCAATGACTCTAAAATGTCATTTCAAATTCATTTTAACTTTAGAGATTATAAGACATTAAGATTTCAGAAATGTAAAATGTGAAAAAAATAGTACATCTTAGAATCAAATACTTATGGTAGAACTGTTTTTTTTTTTTTTAATTAAATGTGTGTTACGTTAATTTATTAGTGAAACAGGAATACTTTGAGATTTGGCAAGCATCTAGGCATAAACTTTTTAATTTCCACTAATCTGAAAATAAATAATTAGCAACTGCTGTAGCCGAAAATAAGTTATCAGTGACATTAAGTTCTTTATTTTATCAAATTCTCAGAATTACAGGCTTGCTATCCATCCATCCATCTACAGATCCATTTATCAATCTGTATTATTATTTTGTAAAGTATGTGATTTTATGATTGTCCTATGAGCTCATCAAAGCTGTATTCATCCAGTGGTATCTTTGTTTTCTCAACTATTAGAATTTCAGGTTGGTATGTTCATTTTATTCTGGTACTACTTGGTGTGTGCATGTGTGTGTGCATATTTATGTATGTGTGAATCCTTTTAGGAATTCACAGAATTAAAACTATATTATATTACTCTTCATGATACCCAACGTAATCATACATTATATTATTATGTTATTATATATTACATTAATACATTTCATAATATATCACGTTATATTATATTGTTATTTATGTTATATTATTTCATGGTAGTCAAAGTAAGTACACTGATATTTAAATTTGTCCAGGTACAAACTATATTTAACTTCAGGGGCTTGAAGAAAGTACATGATTTGGTACAAAGCAATGAAAAATAAAATTTGCAAACTTTACCACTTGGTCAAGGGAATATTTTTAGCTTTTTCATTTACTACTGATAACAAAACTCGGATCTGAGCCACTGAATTCACACTTGACCTACCTGTTCTCCATTTAAGCGATGAACCTCTACCAACTCAAGAAAGATTGATAAACGATGGCTTGCATCTTCAGTTTTTTTGTATTTTGATTTTGAGAAAGCTCCAATTTTCCTCATTCCTGGTAAACTCAGTGCCATATGCAGAGTTTTAATTGCTTCTGCTATTTCTCCCATTTTCTTTTGTGACTGAGCTTTTATCAAATGATATAAAGGATATTCTCTCACCTGAAAAAATAATATTCAGAAATACTTCCTTGGAGTGCTTATAATATTATCATTTATAATCCATCAAATATTAAAATAATAGGATCTTTGAGGACAGTGTATCTGTTACTGTATATATATCTGTTTGTGTCCTTTTATTAACTTTCTGATCATTTATTGTATTAAATTAAATTCAGAGAACTTTCTACCACCCATTGTTCCCCTGGATGACAGAAAGGTTAATTAAGTGCTTCTATCATGACAGAAGAGAAAATGCAAGCAAAGTTTATAGCTACCAAACATATTCTAAGAAATTATTTGAGTTTTCAGGAAAGGCGTTTCTTTATTTGGAACTTCTGGTAGTGATACAGTTATTAAAGTTTTAGAAACAAAGTTTTGTTCCTTTTCTTTCAGTTTTATAATTAAAAATTTTAAGACATTTAATCAAACATTGGTTTTACCCTTTGATACTCTGAAACATGTAATGAAGCTTCTGTCTTTACTGCAGCTAGCAACAGTGTATATAGAAAAAAAAGAATGACAAAAATGGGTGAGAAAGAAGTCGTCAAAGAGAAGGATGTAATCTAAAACGAAGTGAAGTAGCAGCCATCTAATGTCTGGGACTGCTACAGCCTCCTTCAGGTTGAGGTTCTAAACCTCAGTTATCAATGAGCTTGGTGTAAATATTCCTGCTCATCTCTTCTCTTAGAGTTTCTGTTAACTGGGGTTGGGGCAGGGCAAACCACACTGGGGTTATGATGCACCACTCATCTTGAGAACTGCCGTGAGTAGCAGGCATTATTGTCCGCTAACCTTGCCTGGAACTTGAATTCTCCCATCTACTGAATGGTTCTGACATAATACAGGGGTCAACACCCTGTGAACCCAAGTGAAAGTTTGAGGACCTGCTCCATGACCCCAGGTAGTTCAGGAAACTTACCTACGATTGCCCCTAATGATGAGAGATATGAGATACGACACAGACTATCTTGGATAGAAATCTAGTGCATTTATAGCCTCAAATCACATATTAAGTTTAAAATGACTAAGCATTCTTTGATCAATCTAAGTTATGAAAAACCAAGGTCCAAGAAAGAAACAGCCAATAGAATAAAATACTTAGACATAAAAATATTTGGCATTATGCTTTATAGTTTACAATTATTTTTATATACCTTTATTACTGCAGTTAACACTATAACTGTAGGGTATTATGAGTTGTATAGAAAACTGAGGTTCAGAGAGAAATAAGCGCAAAGACTAGACGTTGACCACAAGTCTCCATTGCCAAGTACACATAATTAACTACACCACATTTGCCTCCATTTGTTCTCCTACTGCTTATGATTCCAATATCTCTTCCATTAAAAAAATGCATTCATTAACAAAATATTACAGGCTAAAATTAAAACACAGTTGAATACATAAACATTTGCTAAAGGTTCAAGGAAGGTGACAAGTCTTAACCACTTGAGTCTGGAATACTTACCTTAAAATTATAGCTCAAACAAAGTTCAAGAGACTGAGAACACAATTTGAATTTTTCCTGAGACAAGTAGACCTGAGCCATCAGGAGATGAGCATCTGCATAAGAAGGACTGTGTTCTAGGCAATGCTGCAAGTTATTATAAGCTGCTTCAATATCACCTAATGAGGGAAACAAAGCAAATGATTTGATTAAATTCAAATGATTAAGAGAGAAGAGGGAGGAAAGTAGTCTATGATAGTTCTAGTGTTTGAATTTACAGTCTTCTATGCATAAAAACCACGGCTTAATCCCTCCTTGTACCAGTTAGCTTCTTTTTAGTCTGCATAAAGAACATAGCTATAAATCAGAATATACCTGTAAGATCATCCCTTGGTCAAAATGAGCAAACCAGGGTGTGTGACAGGATCAGAAATGATCACCACTTATCAAGAGGCCTATAAATGCCTTTAATCACTTGTGAAAAAACTGTTGTTGTTTTTTATAATTTAATTAAAGTTATGCAAAACAAATTTAAATAGCTAAAATGTTGTAATGCCATACTGACAAGGAAGATTTAGTTTAGCTATCATTCTGGACATTTTTTTTTTACTGTATATAAAATAACAAAAAAGGCATAAGGATATATTTCAGAGATTTAGAAATGTGAGTTACAGATTTAAAGTGCCTTTAAATACTAACTGAAATATCAAATGATGTGGAAGCACATCTACTGTACATCTTGGAGTCTTGAAATAAAAGGAAATGATCAAGTTTAAAGGAACCAGGAGAGTGGAATCTGCCTTAAACAGGTAGGTGGGGCAGGAAGAGGCTCTTCCTCTGAACTCCAGCACAGCTTCTATCTAGGTGCTAGTGGTTTCCAGTGGTATGACCTGCACTGATCTGTGTTAGCTGCCTTATAAATTAACCTTAAGTAGGTATAGCTAGGCCAACTCCCCATTCAGCTTTGCTAGGAGAACAGATGAAGAAGAGATCCTAAATTATTTTCTGTTTGATTAGTCTCCTTAACCTTACCTGACATCTCAAGAGACAAAAAAAGGCTTACAGTCAGGGCTCAACCTACTAATCACAGAAATTCATTTAAGCAGGAAACATTTTTCTTTGAGACAGATGATTAACAGAAAAACTGGGTTGAGGTAGAGCAGTAACTTATTAAATATAGTGTGAAAATTTGTCTGTTAACAATCAAGCATAATAAAAATTAAATTATTTTTCATTCTAATGCAATCCAACTCACAAAAAAGGAAATGGGAAGATTAAGCATTAATGAATTTGCATGCAAATTACTACTCCCACGTTCTTTTAGGAAGAAGGAGGGTTAACGAGGTAACTTGATAAAAGGTTATTACAAAAAGAAGAAAGTACATGGAAAATAATCAGGGTTTGCCACTAAGAAACTAAAGAAAATGAGGACTATATGAGTAACTGAGATCAGAATCATGCTTCTTCTAAAAGCAAGGGGAAGGAAATGTGGAGTTAGCTTTAGAAGGCCACTAAGTATTTAAAAGCAGAAAAATGGGTCATCACTGTTGGGAAAAACAGATGACATAAACAAAGATCACATCAACATCACATCTTATCTAAGAGCAGTTCAATTTCTCTTGAGGGAAAAAATTGAAAGATATTACTGTCCCTTGATTGTTTTTGTCAGGGCCCCATGTACTAAAGAACATGGCTGGATGTTGTCCCAGGTTCGCTCGAAGAAGTCTCCAAATCTTGGAATCATTTCCCAAATGACCGGAGTGTCTTTGTTACTTGTGGTAGACCTGGATAGTTTATGATAACAATATGACTCAGGAGGGGTCTGGCCACCTCAGAAAGAATAACCACATGATTAGAGAGTTCTAGCTTTGAGCTCTCTGATATCAACCTGACCTAGCAGGTAAGGGAGCTGGAGATTGAGTTCAATCTATTGGCCAGTGATCCAATCCATACCTATGTAGTAAAAAATCCTTATGGACACTGAACCTTGGATGAGCTTCCCTAGTTGCTAATGTTACAGGTATTGTCATCATTGTTGTGTCAGGAAGTTGATGTGTCCTGATACCACGGGGAGAGGACAACGGAAGCTTCATATCTAGGACCCTTCCAGACCTCACTATGCACATCTGTTTCTTTTGCTGGTTCAGATTACTATCCTTTGCTATAATAAAACTCTATTTGTAAGTATAGTTCTTTCCTGAGTTCTGTGAGTCATTCTAATGGATTCTCAAACCTGAGGGGGATTCATAGGAACCCTGAAATTTGCAGCCAGTAGTCAGGAGTGCAGGTGGCCCTGGAAACCCCTTGAACGTGTCACTGGTGTCTAAAGTGAGGGCCGTCTGATGGAGGACTCTGCCCTCAACTTGTGAAGTTTGGTCCAGAGCCAGTAATTGGTGCAGAAGCCATTGCAGTTGGCAAATTAGCAAGATTACTGCCATTTAGACCTGTGCCAGCACCATTTTAGATTATTTCAGGCATTAAGATATGAGACTTTTTTTTTTAGAGACTTTGGCAATTAAGTATGACTATAATGTGACTTGGTAATATCAAATTTCAAAATAAATAATGAATGTTTAATAAATTAATCACTGAACTCAAAGTCCCAATTTCATTACCTAGTAGGTGATACCCACTCCAATTGGGAAGAAACTAGAAATATCATGTGGCTCAATAACAGAACTCAACCAAAATGTATAGAGTCACTTCTTACAAATACAGTACTTTAGAGGTGAAACAAGCTTTTGAGATCTGGTTCTTTTTTAAAAAGAGTTAAAACCATGACCTCCAAAATTAATAAAGTCAGTCTCTTAACTCTTTCCATTATGTGTAAGATGTAACTGTTTATAAGAATACCTTTATATTGGTTTCTGCCCTTTAGAAATTTACAAACTTAATTTACTTTGAATAGCATTCAGCTCTCAAAGGTTCATATATAAGCACCATATGAGTCTATTTTTATGTATACCAGGGCTCTCTGGAAAAAATCCAGCCATAAATGCCTCTATCTTTCACATTACATGTCTGGATACTTTCCAGAGAGTCTTCGTATATCATACGTATGTTTTTGTCTTCAAAAGCTATGATTATAATGGAGGTTATTATTTTTTAACTGACTATAACCCGTAACAGAAATTAAATAGGAATAAAATTTCACTAGGGCCTGAAATCTGGCAAATATCACATTTCATTATGCCAATGAGTCAACAACTATGGATTAAAGACTATAAATCACTATTGGCAGGCCCTAGTACTATCTGATGAACGTTTCTAAAGTGGTAGAACTGTATTTTCCCAACAATTTACTTAAACCATAAAAGTCTATAGTAATTTTAAAAGAATAATAAAGCAAATCATGCAATTTTATTTTGGATAAAAATTAGTTATCTGTACACAGTCAATTTTATGTGACTATTCTCCATATACGTGGAGCTCTTAGTTTATTTACATTATTTTTATCAACATCAGAATATAAAAGTTATTTAATACCTTACCTGACAAATATTTCACTTTTGCTATTAGGAGGACAGCTTGCAGAAGACCTGGTACAGTTCTTACTATAATCTCCAGAACAGAGATACAACGTCTGAGAAGTGGAGAAAGAGGTTGCCCAGGACTTGCAGGCTAAACAAAACAAATTAGCAGGTCATTTTATAAGTTTATAATAGGATTTAGCTGAAAATAAATATACAGGGGCTGTCCAGAAAAAAATCCAGCCATAAATGTCTTAATTTTTCATACTTATATATGACTGAATACTTTCCAGACAGCCCTTATATATTCATTGTAATATAAATACTGAAACCATGTATTTTTATAAAATTTTTCTTATTCTGTTTTTTGCCCAGTATCTTTGCTATGACTAAACACTAATTTATCTTCCTGAGATAATGGCTTTGTTCAATAAAATAATTATGAATTATATAATTACTCATTCAATAACAGATGAAAAGAGCTTATCAGTTCAAAAACTTTATCAAGGAAACATATCTGTTCAAAGGGAAGACAACTAAGAGTTTCTTGTTGGAATTGAGAGTCAAGACAATGTTGTAATTCTAAACCTGCCTTGTGATTTACTCAATTCAATAATTTGTACTACTCCTGAGACAGTATGGTCAAATTTTGTCTTCCTAGTAGAAATCAAAAGGTGGAACACACTCATTTTTTTCTCTTTTTATTAATAGTGAATATGATAACTAAAGCACGACTAGACCATTTGTTTCTTCTTTTAATGGTTATCTACTCAATCTTTTCCACGTAAAACTCAGAAATGTAATTATTAGAATTCACATGTCAAATGTTCATTCTCCCTGCTTTGCCCCACTAAAGCTATTTCCTTTACCTTAAGTCCCCATCACTGCATCTTATACCCCATACATGCACATTCTTAACTGCAGGATGGCCTCTTACTGACAATCACTCTTACAATGAGCCACAGTTACTGACAAGAAAGTGTTGCATTTTCTAAGTTGAAGTACAAAAAATGTGCTCAAAAGGATTTTCAGAATATGAGTAACTGGTGTCATGAATACAACTTCTTCAAATATCTACAGCACTTACACTTTTATTTATTTTTATTTTTTATTATATTTATGTAATAATATTTAACATTCTGTATCTTATACAGTTTCATAGTGGTTTCATATTTAGTTTTGCCTCTTTTATAGAGATTAAGGTCTGTACATGTCTTAAAGATCAGAACTTTACACTTCTTCACATAGTATTAGATATACAGTAAATTTCTTAAAACATATTTATTTTTTCAGTGTAACTGATAATAATGAAAGTATGGTGATATGGTAAGGTTCTGATAATGATCTCTGCCACCTCTAAGAATAAAGATTATTTAGATTAATTAGATTATTATTGAAAACAATTACAACTGTTTTCACTATAGTTTCAGAGCGAATCCTGAAAAAAAAAAACAGGACTTATGTGGACAATTTCTAAGACAATAAGTTTTGATTAAAAAAAAAACCCCGTGTGTGTGTGTGTGTGTGTGTGTGTGTGTGTGTGTGTGTGTGTGTATAGGAAAGAAGTAGGAACTGAGCGGGAGAGACAAGTCTGCCTTCCCTATGAAAACAGCATTATAAATCCCAATCAGGTTCTATCATGCTGATAAAGGTTATTATGGAAAAACAGGATTCTATGGACCACGGACCCAACTACCACTTCTAGTACACTATTTCTTCCTCCACCTACAGTTTACTCTCCACAAAGCTGCCAGAAATATCTTTCTAAAATGTTTAATCAGATCATGCCCCAAACCCTCTGGTGGCTCCCTGTTATACTCAGAATTGAAGCCAGAGAAGTTACAACAACCAGAACTGAAGTCAGAGAAGTTACATCTGGTCTCCTTTATTTTGATCTGTCTTTGACTACTCACCTCCGTCCCAGCTACACTTGTCTCCTTGTGTCCCTTTGGGCCACTGCACAACTGCTGCTTTTATCTCAAACACTTTCCATATGACCTCTTCAAGTTTTTATTCAAATCTTATCATCTTAATGAGGCCTACCCAGACCATATTATCCAAAATTACTGCCCCCCATTTTTCTATTATTTTCTTCTGTGATCTTCTAACATACTACATAAATGACCTGATTATATTATCTATCTTCTCCTGCCAGTACATGCTTCAAGAGGGGAAGGGTTGTAGTTTGTTTTAAAATAACTACTTCCCTAGCTTTAAAGAGAGTGCTGAGTATTCTGTAAGCATCTGTTGAATGAATTTGGAATACTGCCTGAATACTGCAAAATGCATCTGAAAACAGATCATGACTGGGGAGACTTAGATTGATACCAGGAGTTAATTAAAAAAAATAGATTAGGGAAGTCTGGAAAAAGACATGATGATGAATAAAAAACAGCCCAGGTTCCCTAAGGAAAGGTCATGATTAGCACGTCCTTTGTAACTCACGTTACTGAAGGTGTAGACCAGGGAGAATGCTAAGAACTGTATTTTAGCAATGAAGATAGTCCCTGTCATGATATTCCAGTGTTGCATTGTGAATTGAGTATAATTAAGTCACTTGCTTACTGTTTTGCTTACTGTTCGTAACAAAAGCGTTGACTAATGGATCCATGTCAATTTGAAATGAACTCTCTGGTAATACAACAGAGGGTTCCATGCTTGGTTCTACTCAGAGCTAGATATGGCAGATGATGGATGACAATAAAGATTCACCTAAAATACATAACAATCAGGATCCAAAAGGATATGGTAATCTTGAATTATGGGATGAATCAAGTGGAGATATAATTTCGTAGGGATAAATGTAGAGGCTTATACTTAGGTCCCAAGTTACAGTGAATAAGAGATATAATGACTTCAGTTCAGTAGGGGTTGGTAATATAATATGATGCATATAAAAGAAGCTGGAAGGACATGCAGAATTAGGAAAGAAAAAGATCTCATCTAGGTCTTGCAGGCCAAATCCATGTGTGGAATAAGAGGCACTGACAAAATAAAGGATATCCTCAGAATCAGAACCAAGGTTCTCAAACTTATCATATAAAAAAATAAATGACTGAAAACCTAGAATTGTTTAAGGAAACATGAAAACTAATTTTCAAATTCTGAAGGTCTGTTTTATGAATGAGGAATGGTTTTTCCTTAGGCTAAGCAGCTAAGACTTGCTCCATGTCACTCCAGAGAGAAGAGGGCCAGCAAATGGGTGATGTTTTGTTAATACAAAGTCTGACTTAACATAGGACATATAGTCAATAATCATAGTTATAAAATAAGAACTGCATTTTTGAGTATATCCAGTGGTAGGATGGGCACTTAATGAGGAGATTCAAATATATGGTTGGTGCTTGAATTAGATGACTTCTAATAGTTCTAAAATCAAGATTTTAAGATTTTTATCTATTACATGTGAATATTTATAAGCCAATACATTTACTGGTTGATAGCAGTCATTACTATAAATATTCTGATTAAAAATTATTTCAACTAACATATACAAATACTTCCATTTTAAGATGCAATACAGTCTAACATGTGGAAGATAAATTATTAGCACCTTTTACAAAACATCAAGTAAATGCATGCTTGAATATAAGTCCCTCAATGATTTACCTGCATTGGACAGAAATTCAGATATTCCGTAACAATTTCTAGCAAGAAATCAGGATTTAACTTTTCAAAATACTGTACGCTAAGAGGTAAATCTTCCAGGTGAGAAAAATGAGTGTCCAGGACATCATTTAACAAATTGATAACTTCTTCTTGTCGTTTATTTTTCTTCATAGCAAGAACTGCATGTAAAAAGGTTAATTCCTGGAAAATAAGTAGTTTTTTATGAATTACTAAATTGTCATAAAGCCATTTATCTCTACTTAAGTGCTATTTATATACAGTATTTGTCAAACTTAAGTATTAGCTTGGATGGATTTTTAGAATCTTGTGGAAGAATATTTTAAGTCTAATTTTGCATGGAGGTTTATTAATAAATGAAGCTGCATGTTATGTAAAATTAGTGTAGATAAGTCCTTTAAAGACATTAGAAAATAATAAGACAATTTAAAATTTCATTTTCTATAAGTAGTATCTAGGATCTACCATCTGATAAAATAAAGTACTGTACCGCAGATTTTCCAATAGACTGCTCTATTTCACCCAGGATTTCTAGCTGCTGATCTGCATCCTGTAAATGCCCTTCTATTAATTGACATCGAATAAATCCTAAAACCAAACAGTACAAAAAGAGTCAAAATCCACATCAATTCAGTCATGCATGCTTTAACACAAACAACATTAATAAAACAAGTTTTTTCCCCATAATAAATAAAACTTTTGGATTAAAAAATACTGAAAGAAGAAAAAAGGGTGACAGAAAATAAAATAGGCAGCTTATTACCCACTTAAAATCGGTTATGATGGAATTCATAATATACATGAACTAGCTCATAAAAATTTATTCTTTCAAGATACTATCTAAGAAGTAAAAATTCTGTTTTTAAAGATAAATGATTTTTTTTTCCTATTGTGGACAGTGGAGATTAGTTTAATTTTTAGAAAACTACAAAATACTTTTTTTCAATGACAGGTAGAAAAAGCAATTATGACTTCGATCCACATGAGGAATATCATAGAAATAGTGGTCATACCAATCAGTGCAGAGACACTGGTGTCATCCCATGTCATGGCAGTCTTATACCACTTCAATGCTTCTTTAACTCTTCCTTGTAAGATCATTTGGTATCCAAGTTCTGTAGCATATTCTGACTGCTGAGGGGTTAAATTGAAAGCTCTTTCTAGCAATGTTTCAATTTTTTGAAGAATGAGTTGACTACGTCCACACTAAAAAGAAAAAAATATATATAAGTTAAACTAGAAGACTTACATTTGGAAAGAAGAATTATTTTTCTCAATAAACATATGTATTGTTTGTACTTCACAGAAGCAAAATTAAGAAAAAGAAATAAATATTTAATAACCAAAGAAAAACAAAATTTCTCTATTTACTATCTTAGTACAGCAAGAAAGTTTATATCCTATCAGAACATACACCCTAATGAGTAGTGCTTTTAAAAAACAGCTATCTTGAAAGTACCTGTATACTTCTTTTTTTTTTTTTCTGCTTTTTTTTAACATGTGGGTAGCTCCCTGGCTGGGAATCGAACCCAGGCCGCAGCACTGACAGCGCCAACGCCGAAGCCTTAAGCCGCTACACCATCAGGGAACTCCCAATTGCATACTTCTAATGATGTTGCTGCACACATATTTTTTAGAACTCTATTCAAAGTGTCTCATGAGATGATAACTTATACCAAATATTTAATTACAAAATCATAAGCATGTATGGTTATGATATTGTATTAAAATCATAACTCAAGTCCAGGCATTGCTTCTGCTAGACCCAGTATTTTAAGAAATGGCAATTCTGCTACAAAAAGTATGTAACTTTTGAAGACAACAATTTTTAAGAGTACAATACTTACTAAACTGAATTTTAATGAACTAATTATGTATCTGGCAATACATAAATAAAAAGGGTAAATACGGAAAAAATGGGCTGTTCAGGAAAAACCCAGCAACTGCCAATATAACTTTGTCATATCGCATAGCTGGATACTTTCCAGACAGCCCTCATATACCTTCTTTAACTCAACTTTTGTAATAGCAGGATTTTTCTCTGTATTTCAATCTGACAATCTTTGTTTTTAAATAAGAGAATTCAGTTTATTTATGTCATTTTAATACTTAATATCCTTGATTTTTCTCTTTCAACTTTATATTTACTAATTATTCTACTTACTTTTGTGTACCTTTTTCCTTTTTTCCCCCAGTTTAATTAAGTAACTTCTCAATTCTCCCTGAGATTTCAGGTATCGACATCAAGATTCTGCTTTATTTTTCCATTCTATTCCACATTACCTTCTTTTTATGCATACTTACAATATAAACATTATTATAAAAAAGTAAGATACCAAGTATCTTTCCTTATGAAAATAGTTTATTACCCATGTTAAAACTTTTTTCAAATAGTTTTTAAAAACAAAGCAAAGAACAACTCTCTTCATAAATCCTATGCTATTAAAAAAAAAACTGCTTTCTATTTCCTTCGCCTGAAAGGGACTTCCCTATTCTGAAAGGCTCAACAATTGCCACTTCCTCCATGAAGGCTCCATGATAGCTTCTTATCACTGGAAATTGAGTATCACATATGTGTGCTTATAATGTATCATATTTTCACTCTAGGCCATACACTCTTTGGTGCCTCAAATTTTATTTCTATTCTGACTTATTTTCTATTCCCAACTATGGATAACAGAGCTCTGGTAGCAGGCAGTCTTACAGTTCTGCTGAAGGCTAGTGTGATCTTATAAAAAAGTTGAGCATTCTGTGGTTCCATGGCATCCAATGCATTTCCTAAGTTTTCCAGTGTGGCTGCAGCCTAAAACAAAAATACCAGTATCATTTTAAAACAAGCTTAAAAAAAAAAAAAGAACCTAATATATGATACACAGACTAATGAAATCTTGTACGTTGCAAGATGTATTACAAGTTCTTTTAAAAAGTTCAATAATTATCAACAAAGAATTGAGTTTTAGAATGTGTTTCTTTAGTATTCGTTATTGAATGGAAACCTTTAGGTGGGAAAAGATACCGAGAATATTCAATTAACTGTATATGTTAAGCTCCCTCTCCAATAACTAATTCATGACACAAATGAGCTATGCATAATAACATATTTATAAACATTATTATTACATGAGATCAGCTTTAGGATTACTGATATAGCCTGGTTTATATTTATAATAGTCTCTAGAATAAAAAAGTCATTAAGATACTTAGTATAAATAATTTCAATGCCTGAAAAATTTGCTCAAGAGTTGCCCCTACTAAGAGTCTTTTAATATTTACTAAATATTACTAGGTACTGTCACATTAATTACTATTAGGTACTGTCACATTAACTAATTTAATCAAACTAACAATCCAAATCTACTAATTATTATTTGCTTCAGATTGGATTTTGGCATTCTGTAATCCAGTATACACTCAATGTGTTCACTATTAGAGAACATGTACTTTTTTATAAGGTCCAACGGGATTTCATCCTAAGACTATTTAACTTAATCAAACTTAATTAAATGTTAAAAATACTATTAATTGTATTTTGCATATACACGCTTCTATACCCAGTATCACTAGTAACATCAATAACATACATATATTATTGCATGGGAGTTTCATATAGAAAACCACATATACTGTAATTAATGAACCTTATCAAGGGTAATTTTGACTATGTTTTTATTTTATTAGTTGCTATAAGAAGCTCACCTCTTTGATAAGGTGTATTTCCAGGAATTGACTAAAAATTACCATGACATACATTCTAAAAGAGCATTTAAAATTTCTAACGTAAGTTCATGTGCATATGTAACTACTATGTGTATTTTTTAATATAGGAAACTTAATATAGCACCATAAAACTTACCTTCTCCATGTCCCCCTCCCTACACAAATAGTAAAGAGCCAGCATTCTTAATGCTTCCACATTTTGTTTATCTTGAAGCATTAACCTGCAGGAAAATATTTCATTTAATGTTGAAATAAACTTATGTATTTTCTTTTATTTCAAAGCTTGAAAAGTTAGTTTGCTGGTCTGAATATTCCATTGTCTAAATAAGTAATTTCACTAAGTAAAATGACCTTTCCTTTTTGAAAATTACCAAGCTCATTCTTTAAACTAAAACACTCTGAATCTTAATTTTTAATAATTTTTAAAAAGATATGAATAGATTACAACAGTATCATGAAGTCCTTCACAATCCTAAATAAAGTATTAGCTAACATACGCAACAGTATATTAAAAGAATAATTCAACCTGATCAGGCATACTTATTACAAGAATTCCAGGGATGCAAAGATGGGTTGAACATTAAAAAAAATCTGTTAATGTAATTCACAACATGAAAAGAGATTCCTATATGATAAAAGCGAATTAGAAAACAGGACAAACACTCTGTTAATAATAGGAACAACATTCATCAAGAAGATAATAAACTTAATATAATATTTGCAAAAGCTATAAAAATTCCTATAAACTTTGCTCAAGGACATTCAGAAAAGGCACTGAACAAATGAGGTAACACTCCATGTCTTATGATGGATGGTGTGGTACACTGAATTACCTGCTTCAGTTTTTTTACCTTTCTTGAATATGTGCCTTCTGCCCTGTAACTGAGCAGCTCCTCCTACAGCAGGTGAAGTGGACTTCACTGCTCCTTGACTATGGACAGGGACAGTTTTCTTACACTGGCCAATGGGATGTGGGCAGGAGAGGTAGTGTGCCATGCCTAAGTTTCAGGGGCATTGTATATTTTTGCTTGTCCTTTTGCATATTTGAAATTGCCCATTGACTTGAGCCGAGGGGACAACACACTGAAAGCTGACCAGAGCCTAGGCTGCAATGAGCCACGCCCACCCAGCTGGATCTGAAATTTGAAGCAGAGCCCCAGCCAAGCCTGACCTAGACCAGCCCATCCCAGGTGACCCACACAAAAGTTAGAAACAAGGGCTTATTTTCACACACCTTGAGATTTGTAGTTGTTTGCTATGAACCAATAGCTAACTGATGATAATACTCTTTTAGATTAAAAAAATTCTCCCCCCAATAATCTATAAATTTAATGAAATTCAAATCAAAATCTTAAAATGTTTCTTTTTAATTGTTAATTCTGATAATCAACTGCAAAATAAGCACCAAGAAAACTATCAGAAGATAAGCAATATGATAAAGAACTTACCTAAAACATATCAAAATTCATTAGAAATATAGGAAAGAATAGATTCAATTAAAAAGGACCAGTCTATATAAAGAAAATCATTTTTAATATAAAAATGCTCTATCTCAACATGGTCAAGGAAATGAAAATAAAAATCAGGTACAATTCTTATTCTACAAGACTGTTTAAAGCAAACAAGCAAGCAAACACAACACACACTGATAAGAGCCATAATTGGTAAGGATGGAGGTGGGTGTACTACCGTAACTTCTTAGCAGAAGAATTTGGCAGGGTCTCAAAATTTTAAGTGGATATACCTGACGCAGAGACTTTCAATCTGTCTCCTCAAATGCCCTTCTTCGCTTGGGCACATGGCTACCCCACATTTCCCAGTCACCTTTGCATTTAGATATGGCCAATGTGAGATGAAGCAATATATACCATTTGTGGGTCGCTTTTAGGAAAAGTAGAGTGGCTCTTCCAGACTCTCCCCTTCTGCCTGCTAGATACCAATGTGACGAGGTTTTAGAAAAAAAAAATAGCACAGTTGCAAGATGGAAAGAGCCTAGGTCCCTTAATGATAGTGTAGAGGAAGGCTGCCTGATCAACCATAATACTCACCCAAAAGTTACATCTAACAAAAAGAATTCTACTGTATTAAACCATCAAACATTTATATCCATTTTTATAGAAGCTTAGCCTTCCCTAACAAATGTATATATCTTTTGATTCAAGAATCCCTCATTTAGGAAACCATCTTTCAGAAATACTCCTATATCTGTACAAAGATTGTATGTGTATATGCATGTGCGTGTATTCACTATAATATTTAAATCAGCAAAAAAGTGGAAACAGCCTAAATGCCTACCAATGGAGAAAGATGAAACTATTTGTATGTTCACTGTATAGAATCCAATTTAATGTTGATAATCAGGTATACCTGTATGAATGAAGGATATTCACAAAACAGTAAGGTAAAGAAAAATCAAGTTTAAAAACTACAATAAATCTATTTTTAATTATACAAATGTCCCCCAAAATAAATACAATATTTTTATATAGATAAGACACACATAAACACACACACACACACAGTCCCTAGAAAAGAAATCTGGAAAAATATAAACATCAAAAAACATAAAATAGTTGCTAGTGCCTAAACTATAGCCTCCAAATGACATTTTCCACTAAAACAGATTAGACTGATACCCGTTTGGGGTAGTACTACACAAAATGACCCTGATACATCTCATGATACCAAATAGCAAGGAAACTATCAAAGATTGCTAGGGTTATGTCAAAAGGACTAAAGAACTAACTTGAAGAGCCTACTCATGGCCAAAGATGAGACACTTTGAGCAATTATAGTAACTGAAATTGTTAAAAATACTCAAGGTTAATCTATGTCATATAAACAAACAAACCCAAACCATTAATCAATGACTATCAGAGATGCTAAAGAAATTTTTCTTTGAAACCCAGAAAAAAAGAAAAAGGCTCACACATTTATCCAACTTTTCTTATATAAACTATTAACACTAGATAACCAATCAAAGAAGTTTTTCTTTATGTAAGTGTTCCAGCTAAGAAATAAAGAAAGAATTATAACCATATTGTAATCCTAATCCAAGCACCCGGTTATTGAGTACAAATTGCTATTAATATCGCAAAACAAGAGACAAGCAGAGATTATGTGCCTTTGAGGAGAGAAGACAAGACCACTTATGAAGTAATGGCCAAAAAAAAAAAAAAAAAAAAAAAAAAAAAAAAAAAAAAAAAAAAAAAAAAAATCAACATGAACATAAACCAAGTCTCTGGATCCACCATTAATTTACAGGAAAATACAGGGGATAAGCAACAAGTTACAAAGTATATGGCAATATACAATCAATACAATTCATATCATGGAAGGCCTACGAGATAAAACACTAGTTTGTTTCACTCAAAATACACAAGAAGAAAGAGGAAGGAGAGGGAGAGACAGGGAGAACGAGGGAGAGAGAGAACCACCCAATGACTTCACACTTCAGAAGGAAAACGGAATTCTGACAATGGCCATCAAGACCCTCTGTGACCTGGCACCCCTGCTCCCTCCCACCCTTCTGCCCTGACTTCATTTTACTCATCTTACTCCTTTCTATCTATTCCTTAAATATGTAAGACATACTCTTGCTGCCAGGTCTTCGCACCTGCTTTTCCTTCTTTCTGCAAAGTTTCTCCCAGATATCTGCATAGCTTGCTTCCTTTACTGAAATGCCATCCTCTCAGTGAGGTCTTCTCTGACCATTCTATAAAATCAAACCCCCTTCCTCTACTCCCTATTTCACTTTCTGGTTTTATCTTTTCTCTGTAGCACTTACAACTTTCTAACATATTACTAATTCCTCATTTGTTCTGCTTATTATATAGGAGTCCTCTCATTTGAATAGAAGCTTCATGAGGGTGGGGTTATTTGTTTGCATAAAAGAGTGTGTCTTAGAAAAGCTACTCTGATGTTTATGTAAATCAGTACATTTAGTTTTACACCATGAAATGTTCAGTTTTTTTCTCAATTCTATACTGTCTGGAAAAAATAAAACTTAAAAATATCTTATGATACAAAAATGCACACATCTTTTCTTTCTTCTTGAAGTTGTAACATGATCCGAAGGTACTTGTACCATCTTTTTTTACTTAACCTCTGTGCTGTCTCAATCGTCTGGTCCCAATCCTGCAAAGCCAGTAGTAGTTTCATTTTCTGTACCAAAGCAGGAAGGAAACTTGGAAAGTTGACAATTATCTGGTTCACAGTCTCCAGAGCACCTGAATAATTCTGACGCATCTCAAGGCATTGTGCCTAATAGGAGAAAAAAGTGACATCCAAACTGTCATAATATATACCAAGGTTCTCACAACAGTTATCTGAAATAGGCAGAAAACTAGTGTTTAACATTTTCTATGTTTTTGTTTTCTGACTCATCTGTAAGGAACAGTTACCACTTTCATAGTGAGGAAAAAAACCAAGTTTCTATTAAAACAATTTTAAAATATCACAGAATAAAAATGTTATATAAGTGATATTGTTTTAAAATCCACTTTTCAATACCGGACAAATATAATTACAGGATAAATTGTTAAAAATGGTTTTAGAAACACCATAATATAATGTTTCTTTTTAGAACAGAAAAATGATCTTTTTAGAATAAAATATTTCCTGGATATTTACAACTAGTATCTAAAACTAATAAATTTAGATCTTTAAAAAAAGAAATTACTTACAGACTAAAAAAAAAATAAGATTTTAAAGAATACACAAAAGTCCAAACAACTCCCTCTACCTCAACATTTTCACTACGGGGAATTATCTTCAGAAAATAACTGAACCACAATAAATATTAATAAAACCTTAAAGAAGTATACACATTATATTTATGGTAGAACTATTTTTAATAGAAAAAGTAAAAATAACCCATATTGTCCTTACAGGATTAATTATAGCATATCTATTTAATGAAATTTTAGGTGGCCATTAAAAATAATTATGTAAATTTTCAGATCAATAATTACTGACATGAAGAGATGTCATTTATAATAGTTTAAAGGTTGACTCCAATGGTGATATTTTTTATTCAGATATCACTATATTCTGAAATCATTTTTACATTCATGTGTTAATTTCATAGTCAGAAAAAATAAAGCTATAAATATAGTAAGTACTTTAAGAAAAGATAATGAAGCATATTTATAACATATATCAGATTTAAAAGTTTGCTTTTGGATCTCCTTTAGGAATAAGGGAATGTATCAGTTCAAAATGAGTAACCAGTCTCCATATACAGTAGAACTGAAGTATACTGTATTCCTGAAATCAGTTTGAGATTATATCCCCATATAATTAAAGCAAAATATGAGAACCATCCAAAGATACTATGTCAAAATAAATTACTTCAATTTCTTAATAGCTGACAATAATAAAAAAACATTAATGTAGATCATTTTTAAAAATTATATATACCCTTGGAGTTTGCCTAAATAGCTCATAATCTAAAGTAATGAAATCAGGCAAAAATCAACATCTAATACTTCCTTAGACCATCTCACCTCCCATATGAATGTAGAGTATCATATTAAATGAAACTAGTTTGCTGTGTGTTTGGTTCATATCATTCCTAGCTGGAATGAGATTACCTTCCTGCTGCACTTATACAACAAAAACATATACATACATACATAATTGAAATGGGTTACATCAGAAAAAAAATTAAACCAACTGTAACTACTGGAGGAAAAAGGTAAATCTCCTGAGCTGCTTATATTATAATAACACCTGAAACAGCCTTACCCTAAAAGATTATCAACTAGCTTTTCTTTAAGGAATAGAGAAGAGGAATAACCAAGAAAAACTTTTTTGAAAACTTGCTAAACACCCAGTTCCTCTAGCCTGAGTAATCAGTTGTACTTGTGGCAAATACCTACACAAGCTCACTATCCAAAAATTGACAAGAGGGAGTTCCCCGATGGTGTAGTGGCTTAAGGCTTTGGCGCTGGCACTGACAGTGCTGTGGCCTGGGTTCGATTCCCAGCCAGGGAGCTACCCACATACCAAAAAGCAAAAAAAAAAAAAAAAAAAAAAAAAAAAAAAAAAAAAAAAAAAAAAAAAAAAAAAAAAAAAAAAAGAAAAGAAAAGAAAAGAAAATTGACAAGAGCTATGTAGGAACATTAATAATACCCAAGACACTAATAATCCTCCTTTCCTTTTTTAATCCCTCCAAATTACTGCTTACCTAATAAACTGTTTTCCTAGCATATGAATTTATTTTTTTTGCTGAATCAAAACAAAAAAATTTTTTAAGGTGTTCAAAAAGCATGAATGAGATTGAAGAGTCCAAATTAAACATTTCTACCACCAATGATAAATATTATTTTTTCTATGCAGCATTCATTTCAATGAGGAAGTAAGCAAACCTATGTACAATGTAAAAACAGTATAAAAGGTGAGTAAAAAAGAGCCTGAAGTCCAGCGGGGTGGGGATGGAGTGCACCCACCCATGATTTTAATTGTAAAATTTATTAAGGTGATATTGGTTAGTAAAAATTACATAGGTTCCAGGTGTAGTTCTAATGACTCAGCCAAATGCTCATCCCTCACAATGTAAGTCACATCATCATTTCCCCTGTGCCCACCTGCTCCAACACTCACCTTCTTTCCCTCTAGTCTTCACTACTGCTCTCCTCTTCCTTCATTCCTTTATGTCCTGGCCTTCTAGCAATGTCTTGCTAGAAGGTACATTAAGGTATCTGGACTTATCTCCTCTGTTTGTAATGCTTTCCCCAAGGTGTTCAGAGGGTTGTAATCCTCACCTCCTATAATTAAGTCTTTGCTCAATTGTTACCCTGACTACATAATGTAAAATTGCAAGTTCATACCCCATCTCTACTTCTTCCCCTACCCCAACTTAATTTTCCATTGACTGTTTATCTTCTAATATACTCCTATATAATTTATTTCCTTATTTTATTTATTGTCTGCTTCTACCAGCAGATCATAAGCTCCATAAAAGCAAGAGGTTTTACTTTGCTCAGGGTATCCCCAGTATCTAGAGTGCTGCCTCACACATATTAGATACACTATAAATGTTTGGTAGATAAATAATATAGGAAACACCAACAGTAACAACAAAAACACAACTGATCCAGGATTAAGGAATGTGGTAGGGAATACATTTCTCTAGTTCCCTGTTCATTGCCCTGTACAAATGTCAGTCCCTCCTGCAGTAAAGAGTTGATTAAAGTAACATTACCTTTTTTGAGCTACTTGGTTTTGTTGGGCTTCAACCATATCATGAATAAATTTTAAAACATTATTTATTTATCCTAATTCCAACTCACCTTACCCAGCAGAGCAAAAACGTCATTTCCATTTTGTAATCCCTCTTCAAAATATCTTAGTGCTTTTTTAGTATAAGGTTCTTTACCTCGTGTAATATCAAGCCACGCTTTCAAAACCTGTCCCTGTAAAATGAAAAATTCTAATCATATTTCCATTTTGGGGGAAAATCAAACAAATGTTGATGAAGCAGGTAAACCTGATGTCATTTAAAAAAAAATAGTAACAAAAATCTCTCTATCAAATAATACTACAAACAACTCTGTGCAGTAAAACTGCTTCCAAACCCTTCCCAGCCTAGAGTCTTGGAAACTATTCCAAATTTTAGCCTTTAAGATTACTACTGTGCTCAACAGTAATATGAAGAAGCTTGTCAAATATTCCATTAATATTAATTAACCAATATTCTTATTTGAACTTTGCTAGCAAATTATTATTAATAGCTAAACATATAATTCAATACATAAATAAGAATTGGTGAGCAAAGAGACTAAATGAACTAAGATGGAAAAACAGAGGTGCCTTGCTTCACATATGTTAAAAATTAAGAGAGTTTGGTAACAATATTCTTTAATCTGTGACTAGTTTCAAATGAAAGGATAAATGGCTTCAGAAATTGAAAACTGAAGAAAAATAATGGTGTCTTGTATCTAGAGAAGTTTAATAAGGATGTTTACCTTAAAAAATGTTAGAAAGCCAATGAGCTGTAAGGTTTATAGGATCAGAAAGAGGGATACAAGATTTTTTAGTGTCAAATAAATTATGAAATCTGCTCTATGAAAAACATTCTAGGTTAATTCATAAACTTAGAAATATTTAACTATTTACCTCCATGTTTGTCTCCTGGAGAGACAGTTACTACTACTAAAATGATGCTACTTCTACACACTAGATAACTGTCCTTAGTTTAATCATCTCAACTGCTATCTCAGTGTGGATGATTCCCAATATTTAGTTCTAGTCTAGTACCTCTTCTAAACTTTTCTTTTTCCAACAGCACATCTACAATCCCCATCTCACTGTTCTCCAGAGCCTGAAATACAGCATGTCTTCAACCAAATACATTACCTCCCTTTAAGATTACCTTCTCACCCCAATGTAGTTTCCATTAATGTTAACCAGTCTCTGAAATGACCAGGCTTAAAACCTCAGAGAGACATCCTCAGTATCTGACCTCAGTTTCTTTCCCCCACTATTTATAATCAGTTGACAAGTCTTATGGGTCCTGAATAATTCTCAAATTTGTACCCACTGTACAGTATTTTAGTGTAGGCCCTCAAAACTTTCTGCCAGAAGGCACTACATTCTTTGTGGGCCTCCGTTCTAGTTTCTCCCCACGTCAGTTCACCCTATAAATGATTATTAATCTCCTGAATTTACTCTAGTAGTATCACTGATAACTAAAAACCTTCAAAAGTCTTTCAATTCTTATCAAATTAGATACACATACTTTTACTTAGCCATCAAGATTCTTCAATTTGCCCCAACCCACTTCTCCAAGCTTTTCTTCCACCCTCTTCATCTGTGTACCCCATGTGCCCATTAATTGTGAGATTCTCATTGTACCCAGAACCAACTCTTCTCCTTGTTTTTCTCATTTCTATCTCTTACCTTCCCGCCTTGGGAATATGTACCTCCCTTTTCCATAGCCTTTGCCTATGGAAACTGTACTTTTTAGGTTTTAGTTCAAATGCCGCCTTCCTTCAAGAAATTTTTCGTTTTCCTAACACTTCCAGATGTGGTCTCTCCTTAAGTACCTAAAACAGTGCCTGGTGCAAGGCAAGCAATAAATGCTAACTATTATTTTCCTGTAAACTTTAATCACACCATTCTCATATCATTTGTAAATATTCTCATAATATTAGCTGAGTATATGCACTATGACACTACTAGATGATGCACACATGAAAGTAAAGTTGATGAATTCTTTATCTTTGTATTACTAACAGGAAAAATAATGGTGTCTTGTATCTAGAGAATTTTAATAAGGAGAATGGCAGGAAAGAAAGAAAAGAAATAAAGAAAGAAGGGAGTTGACTAAAGAGGAATCTTTTAAAAAGTTAATAAATAGCATAAAAATAACCACAAATTTATAAAATATTAAAATAAAGCTGTTATATATAAAGTAGGAACAGAGTGGATAATAACAAAGAATTAAACAGCAGATATTACGAAATATATAAATAAGTTTCCTTTCATGTTACTATGTCAAAATAAAAAAAAAAGCTACCTCTTTACTACCATTTGACATTTTGATCATTCTGTCAATATACTCTTTCGCTTTATCATGCTGACCAATGTGCCACAAAAATAATCCAGCATGGTACAAAGCTTTCGGTCCCGCTTCTTTACGTTGTTCCTTCACTTTGGCATCTGTTTCTAGAATAGCATCTCTATCTGGGAGGGTAAAAAAGGCATTAAGTAAAAAATTAAATTGTAGGTCAAGTATTTATGATAGGTCAGATGAGTAACAGAGCAAAGAATTAAGTTCCTCTCCCTATGGCAGCACTGTTTAATAGAAATAAAATGTAAGCCACACATGTAAATGAAGATTTTCTAGTAGCCATATTAAAGAGATAAAGAGAAACAAGTAAACTTAATTTTAATATTATAGTTTATTTAGCCCAATATACCTATATTATAATTTCAACACATAATTGATAAGAAAAGTATTGAGATACTTTGCATTCTTTTCTTCTTACTTAGTAAGATTTAAAGATTTAATCTTTAAAATCTGGTATGCATTTATTCATACAGCTCATTAAGATTCTAAATTTTCATAATATTTACAGTTGAAAAGGGAGATTCATTTACTCATTCCAAATCTAACTTTTCTAATAACTGAATTGTTATCAGTTTTAAATTTAAAAGTAAATTAATCAGGATTAAATTAAAGAGTCAGTTCCTTTCAAACACAAGTTTGAAAGATCAATAGTTTGCCATTTCCAAGACAGAAAGACTACTACATATGCAATTTTTTAAAAAATAAGACTTAAAAAAAATCAGTGATGATTTTAAAAATGATACATTAGGGAATACCCAGGACTATTATTCAAATTACCAAACTCCTTAATCCATTTCAAAAATATATAAACATGCCAGACTACTGTGAGGAAAGGTCAAAGTTGATTCTAACAGACTCTACCTTTCTGGAAATGGCTACCAAGGAAAGTTATATGACTCTTCCTTTCAACTCTAATGATACAGATTTAAATTTAAATGTATTACCATGGTACAACTTTATGACTTTAGGAAACAAAATCATTCCTGGAAGGCTATAGACTGTTTGACAAAAAAGACTCCTTCAGCCCCCCACTTCCCATACCCACTTAAATACCTTCAGAAATTTTCATTATAGAATCCTGACAGAGGCAGAAAAGAATTCGTTAGGGCAGGAGCAGGAATTGCACTTTTCTGCCCAGATTTCTGTCAAGTTCCTAATGAGTCATCAGTTAACTGTGACACCATCTGCCCAAAGTTGCCTCTTGCCAGGTCTCAGCTCAAGTTCTTACTGCACCACAGCTCTTTTATATCCAGGGTTTCCATCAGCACTAAGGAAGAACGTACATGAGCCATCTAGGCAATACCGATGGATATCTGGGCCCCTCCTGGACTCAAGCCCACTCAGCATCATCTACGGTAGAAAAGCAGTCAGTAATCAAGAGTCTCTAAGCAATATTTCTGCCTCCACGTTTTTAGTGTCCTGGAAATCACATTTACCAACAAAACCAATTGTGTTGGGAATAACCAAGTAACTGAAAACTTGATTCTAGGAAAAAAATACTTTATATTAATTTTTTAAGACTGACTGATTATACAGCTCTCCTACACAAATTCTCTGCCTCAGATGAACACACTCCTGCTGGAGTATAGAGAAAGAGGACCCACAGAATAGCCTAATCCTGAACCACTCCATGTATCTGCCCATGGATTTCCAATCATTGACAAATATACTTTATACTGAAATCCTATGCGCCCTTCAAAGACCAGATTAAGCTGCCATCTTTCCACAAAGCCTTCCCAGTCTACTCCTATGGTTAATAGTATAGGTAACCCTTGAAACAACATGTTGACCCATCCTCTTTAGTCGAAAACCTGCATATAACTTTTGAATCCCCCAAAACTTTACTGATAGACAACTGTTGACCAGAAGCCTTCCAGATAACATAAACAGTTGACTAACACATACTTTGCATGTTGTATGTACTATATACTGTATTCTTACATTAAGCTAGAGAAAAGAAAATGTTAAGAAAATCACAAGGAAGACACAGTAAATTTACAGTACTATATGTATTTATTAAAAATACTCCATATATAAGTAGACCTGTGTAGTTCAAATTGCTGTGGTCCAAGATCAATTGTAAATACTACTTGCAATTAATTATGGACTCATTTGTTTTATTTCTTTGTTTTGTTTTGTTTTTTTGGTATGTGGGTAGCTCCCTGGCTGGGAATCGAACCCAGGCCGCAGCACTGACAGCACCAGTGCTGAAGCCTTAAGCCACTACACCACCAGGGAACTCCTGTTTTATTTCTTATCATTTTATTTAATAGTAACATTAGAATTCAATCTTTGTGGTTGTCATATTTTCTCAATTAGCTCATAAAGTTGATGTCATGGATCACTCCTTACAACTTTTGTATCTTCTAACTATATCTAGCACAGTCCTTTGTAGAAAGTAAGTATCTGGTTGTTACATAAAACATATTCATGTTTTAAATAACTTTTTATTGATATGTGCAAGTGTGTGGGGGGTGAAGGAGGTACTAAGTATATAAGTATGTAATACTTTGCTTAAGAAAAATTTGTTTTCTGATATTTAAGAACCCATCCTAGGGTATTCAGTTATGGTCTAATTATTTGACACAAGACCTATATTTACAATTCTATTAGCTGTTACTGGATATAGATGGAAGAATACAATGCTATTTCTTCTTTATTACCTATAATTCTGATATTCTTCTGCCGCAGTCATTAAGATATACTATATATTAAGACAAGTCACAGAATTTTAATTGCTGGTTTATGTATAACATTCCTCCTTTAATGTAGTCATAGTTCCCAACCTACTACTGGATAGAAATTTACTAAATATTTTCCAAGAGTTAGCCCTCTAGCCTTCAAAATGCTTAAGATATAGGAGAGAGAAATTGCAAATAGCTATATATTTGCACATAGGTTGTAAAGCTGCTGCTGCAGAGTAATATATGTGTACACCTGTTTTTGGCGATTCTTTTTTTTCGGTGTTTAACAACTACTAACATACATTCAACTTTTTATTAACTCAAACATTTCCTGTCTACAAGTACAACTTCTGTCATAGGATACAGTGAATATGAAAGTAATATGACACATATTTCTTGTGCTTGATAAACTTATAATCTTGTCAGGAAGATAAAACATATATGATACAAAAAGTACCTATAGACAACACATAATACAATATGATTAGACTGAATGCTATGGTAACTGAGAAAAATCAAAATAAATTGAGTAGGAAAAATTGTCTAAGTATCATACTTAAATACTATACCTGGATTAGGACTCATTTTATGGGCGTATATCAGTGCAATTAGAGAACAAAGTGATACATCTTGTTTATTTTTAATAGCTTCAAATTCTCGAAGAGCTTCTTGAGTTTTACCTGAAAATCAAAATTATGATGTGAAAAATTATTCTAAGTGCAAAACAAGAACATAAAAGTTATGGAGCACATTTAGTAATTAGCACATACCTTCCATTAATGTACCATAGGCATGATAAAACCTGAAGATTGGGTCATTACCATACTTCTTAATTCCTTCACTGGCAACAAGTAACACGTGATGAAAATATCTCTCTTGACAATAGTAATTAATCAAAGTCTAAAAAGAAATAAGAACTAAACATTACAAGGAGATTCTGGTGGTCTGAAATATCTAAGAAACAGATATTTATCTAAAATCTTGAATAATCTAAAATTTAGATAATGTTATTTTTTTTTCTTTGCAGTTCCTTAAAATACTGTTAAAGCGTAGCACTGAATACTAAGGAATGCATAAAACAATGAATACAAAATTATTAAAGTCTCAGTGTTTTCTAATAATTTCAATCTTTTCTTCTAAATCATTAGGCAAATGTTCTTTGTAACTTTTACTCTGCTTCCCTCCTGCTCTCTAGTCCCCTCCTTAGTCACGTTTCTTAAAAGTGTGATCCCTACTCCATCTCCAAGACCCCCAGGACACATCTCAGTAAAGTGCAGTTGTCCTTCAGTGCCCCCTCCCTTAGGTCACAAATGATCCCTTAGTTTCTAACAACTAAGGATACTTTTAAAAACATCTTTCTTGACTTTTGTCCAACACTTAGTATCACTAAGCATCTACAATTCTCCTAAAAGGAAAAGTCAAGCTATCACAAAAAGGACATGAGTTTAAAGGCAAAAAGAGCTGGTTTCAAATTTCTGGTCCATTTTACAGCAGCTCAGCTTGCTCATTTCTAAAATGCTGTTAGTCATTTACAGGTCACTGTAAAGCTTCACTAAGATATACTATAAAACTCCTATTTAAAGAAAAAAAAAGTTCCTCCTAACCTCATTATGTCTGATGAAATAAAAAACCATGTGACCTACCAAGACCGCTGATCTAAGCTCCAAATTCAACCTTCCATTTGCCCCACTAACCAAGCCAGATATCCAATCATGGAATCCTCCATTACCATTTGCCCAGTCCCTAAGGCTAACCAGTCCACAAGTTCTTCTGATTCTCTAGGCTACGTCCCACTCCCCATACCTATCACCACTGCCTTGGTTCAAGTTAAGTTATTCAGTCCAGCAAACATTTACTGACATAATAATAGCCTATTAGTGTCAGGCGCTGGGCTAGGTACTGTGAATTTGAGTAAGAGGTGGTGGCTTCTGCCCCAGAAATGCTTAAATTGTCAAATGCAAGAAAAGACCTTTCGAGTTGCTTTGGGAATGTAGGAGAATGCGGGTCAGGTGTGGTTAGGACAGAAATGTAAAATTAAGGGAAAGATTCTTGAAGAGGACTTCAGAACTGATCTCTGGATTTGCAAACTCCTACCCACACACATACAAGTCTTCCTATTCCCCTTTCATGAATCTTGAGGAAGGTATAGGCGTTAGCCAGGCCGAAGAACTATAACAGATAAAAATCAGCAATGAAACCTAAGAATGGGCTGGGATGGAGTGGACTAAGTCATTCGTATTTTAGAGCAGGGATTGGCAAACTATAGTCTATGGGACCATATCTGGACTATCCTTGCTTTTATATGGCCAGCAAGAGAAGAATGGTTTATAAATTTTCAAACATTGAGAAAAAGAAAAAGAATATTTCATAGCATATGAAAATTATATCAAATTCAAATTTTAGCATCCATAAATAAAGTTTTATTGGAACAACAATTGGCTGTGGCTGCTTTCACACTACAATTAGATGTCACAGAGACTCCAAGGTCTGCAAAGTCTAAAATAGGTAGTAGCTGGCCCTTTACAGAGTTTGCCATTCCCTGTTCTAGAACTTTAAGCAAGGCAGGGATTTTTGGATGACAAAGTTGGAGAGGAAGGTAGGGGTCAAGAAGTGTCTCATGTTAAGTTGATCCTCTAGTCTTAGTGATGTGAAGTCCCATAATCGTTTTTTAGCATGAGTTTTTATTAAAGAGCTCATATGGGTGGTACTAAAAAGGATAAATGTAAGGATAGGACAAAAGTCTAAGGGGATGGGGGAAGGCTTCACGGGAAGATATATAAAAATTCAGACAAAATATCAAAACACACTCCAACCCTCACTTAGCACTGCCAAACTATTCACCACCCACTCATCACCATCGAACAAAGCACACATTTTATTTACCTGCTGTCTGATTCCTTCTACTCAAAAGTAAGCAAGATTGGGAGAGTTTTATTTAGTTTTATTATTGCAGGGCTTATATCTTTAGGGCTTAGAATAGCGCCAGACACAACAACAAAATTGTTTTTGGTGGTTCCCTAGCTGGGAGTCAAACTCAGGCCGCGGCGTTGAGAGCGCGGAAGCCTAGCCACTACACCAGGGAACCCCCTAATGAATTAATTTAATTAAGGTTTTCTCCAGCCTTACATTAGAAAATGAGTGAAGACGGGAACTAGACTGTTCCTTTCTCCTCATCATTAACTCTGGCTTCTAGTGGACACACAGTGAGCCCTCCATCAGCAGCTGCTGAACGAATGACTCAGTGAACAAATGGAGAAGACCATCATCCTAAAAAAGAAACTTCCTTTATTTTCAAGTGTCACGTATGTTTTCAGAGCCTCGTTTCTTAAGTGGACTGTCATTAAATATGTGCTGAATGGATGTGTCGGTGATAAACAAAGAAAACCATTACCCTAAAATAAAGACTGCTCCATTTTCAAGCCTAAATCTTGAATTGTTTTCATATAATCTTTATGTGCTGCTCCTACTGTTAAACGGTGGTGGGAGGGGGTACAGGGGGCTGACAATAGTTTCCTGAAAGTTTCTAAAAATCGCAAGCGGGGGCGCAGCAGGTGTCATACGTTGAACAAGCTTTCCGAGTAAACAACATATAAAAGTAAATGTAAACACAACTGGGGTGGGACAAGCACACTAACGGCAATTCGGAAAGCAGCGCGCTGGGAAGGCTACCCCGACCTCAAGCTCCCAAAGCAGGGCGCAAGGACGTAGACCAGGTGATGCAGGCTACCGGCCGTCTCGCCAGGCTGGGGCACCTAGCGAGCCAGAGTAGCCAGGCACAGCAGGGTGATAAACGCCCTCGAGGAGTCGGCCGCACTCTCCCCACGCCCCCTCCCAGCTCCCCGCAACCTCAAAAGCACGTCCAGGCCCCGCCAGCTCACCTTCAGCCCCTGCGAGTCCATGTCTGGGAGAGGCTGGGCCGCGGGCCTCCAAGACGTGCGCCCACGGAAACACGGCAGAAGAACTAGGTGCCAGGACTTGCCGCCGAGGCCCAAGCCCGCTTGTGCTTCGGGACACGGCGAAGGGGGCGGGATGAGGCGGGGCCGAGCTTCCATTGGCTGCTGGGGAGGGGGCGGGCCCTCGCTGCAGGGATTGCAGGGAGGAGGCGGGGGAGTGGGTGGGGTGGGCTCGGAGACTGAGGCCGGGGCCGGGGCCGGGACCTGATGCGAGGACTGCGGGTGGATAAGGGGGCCCGACCGGTGGGTGCTGGAAAACAGAGGCAGTCCAACAGGGAAATGACCCTGGGGGGACAGTGGGTGGGCAGACCCGAAGTTATGGAATTAAGGAATAAAGGAAATAGAAGAGGAAGTAGGAAAACGGGCGGCTCAGTTTCTCATCTCCGGTTACAAAGAAAGACACCATTTTCTACATATTTGAGTTGAGACAGATTCCCGCAATGCGGCTATTTGAAGGCCTGACCAGCCTAGGGAAAAACCTTTAATTTTCACGTGTAGTATCAGCGTTATGGCCACAAGGTGGCGCAGAAAAATCACAAATTCTTAGCAGAAAAGGGAGCGCTGCTTGGGCTCATTTTTGCAGGTATTGCTGCAATCCAGTGTTTGTTGTTACAATGCACATTAAATTAGTCCCTTTTTAAAAATAAACTTGATAATGAGAGGAACTAGTTTTTTTCAGGTTTTTAATAAACGATACTGCTAATTTTAAAATGACACTAAAATTAATCTCTGCCGACTTGTATGTTTGTAGCCACCAGGCAACTCTGTCAGCTGCTCATAGATTTCTTCAGTTGTTTAGAGAATTAAACTGAAATATAATGGACTAACAGATATTCGATTTCTGCTTAAAGATATTTTTAAAGAGCAGTTAATATTTGACATGTGAGTGACTTTTGTATAATCCTTTACATGGATTCCAAATTTTGATCCTAGTGTTAATTGTCTTACTGTAGTTGATGTGATTCATAGTTGCCTTAATCAGATTTTAAATTTGCTGGAGTCCAAGAACATTAATGTTTTTCAATGCCAGTTCAGTAATGACAGTCTTAAGTGCAGATGGGGATACTCTCCCAGCCTTCAAGGCTAGGCAGTAGTTCTCATTTAAAGAGCATTCCGCTCAAAGAAACACGTATTATTTTCATGAGGATTTTTGGGAGGCAGGGGCAAAATTCATAGACAAGCTAAACATTTGTGGTGAAGGACAATTGGTAATACCTGCTATACAGATTCTCAAAGAGGTGAGTTAATCTGCACTTAGTGTGTCCCAAAATACCACAAGCCAAGATGCTCATCAAATTATATAATTTTGAACTGTATGCTTTTGGTTCCTAGTGAAAAGTTCATCTGGAAGAAAATATCTAAGGATCAAGCTACCTTTCTGAGATCTTTAAAGTCTGAACATTTAGACTTTTAAAGGCTGCACATTTAGACTATATTAATTTAGCCCTTTATAGAATTTCCTTCATTGAATTTTGTTCTAAAATTAAATTAATTAGCACAACACACCATACTTGGCACTTTATGAGCGAGTGTTGAATTAAAACTGCTTTGGGAATGTGGTTAGGCACTCCTGGTAATCTGATATTTCCTGTATAAGATCTCATGTGAGAAGTTTCTTTTGGATCTCAGGCCAGGAAAAACTCTGTCTTCCCTAAAAAAATCTGGTGTGTTCCTTAGCACAAACATTTCTTTTGGCTCGACTTTGGAGTCTGGCATCTAAGACCGTTCGCCTCATTGTTTTTTCAAGCCTTATCTCCCACATCAACCTCCACAGATCCTTCATTTTGTGCAAATGGGACAACCATTCCTTCCTCCAGAAATGCTATCCCCTGAGCTCCTTCTTCATCTGAGAATATCTGGTCTTTCTTCAGAGTTCACCTCAAATCTCATTCTTTATGAAGTCTTTAGGGATCACCGTAACTGAGTGGATGTGTGAGACTACATGGTATAATGGCAATACTACGGTCTCCCATCCCTGAGTTGGAGCTTTTGTTATCTACTTACTTTTGTGACATGGGAAAGTAATTTTCTGAGCTTAATTTTCCTTACTTACTAAAGAAATTAAACACTTAACAACATATAAAAACATCGTGACAATGACAGGCAGTCTATATATAACTAAAAATTTCCATTAAACACATAGTGCTCTGTAAGACTTAACAACTGGTATCTTCTTAGTGTTATAGTGTATATTTTTGTTTGTGTAATTTGCTGAATTTTCTCTACTAAATGGCAAGCACCTAATGTCACATAATACAGTGTAGTGGGTAACAGCTTAGTCCCTGGAGATAGGCCATCTATGATCCTGATACCAGCATTCACTGGTTGTTCACTTTGGAAAATTATATAACCTCTCTGTGCTACAGCTGTAGAGTAAAATTAATACCTCAAAAAGAAGGTATTCATTGTACAGTAAGCATTGAATGATAATTATTTGTACTCGGAACTACTCTAAACACAAGAGTACAATATTGATCCCGTAAACGTTTAGTACATCATATAGGACTATTGGGACCCTTCAATTGTGTCTTTCTTTGGCTCTCTTTTCCCCAATTTTTATACTGATTCAATTGTATCTATGGTATTTTATCATGTATTTTAAGAAGTAAAAGGAAAATACTTAGGAAAAATTGGTGGTTCTGGTGAAGAAAAATAAAAGTAAGTAGACAAAAAATAAAACAGATAAATATATGTCATCATTAAATTTGGGAGCTGGAAAAATGTTTAGAGATTATTGTCCAACTTCTTTATTTTATAAAGAAGTGAAATGAAGCCCAGAGTTATTAAATAATCTTCCCAAGGTCCCCCAGTTTTCTACTCCTAATCTCACCTTCAAAGCAGTTACGAATAATGATAAGATGAAGTGTTATTTTCTTTCTAAGGTTATTTTACTACAAAGTTGAAACAGGAGATATAGAGGGTAAAATTATATGAAATCCAAATAAACTAGCACATAGTTTAGTCTCAGAAGTGACATCATGGAAAAATTAGAGGTTAACTGAAGTCAGAATTGCTGAGTTTGAGTTAAGGCTCTTTAACTTGCAAATTTGGGTAAGTCATTTTTTCTCTGCTTTAGTTTATACAAGCGGGGATCCCCCCCCAAAAAACGGAAGTATCTTCTGGAGGACAGGGCAGGCCCCTTGCAGTACAGGCTTCCCTCTACAAGGTGAGTGTTCTAGGAACCCATCTGCATCAGTGTACCAGCTGGTGTGATTGTGAGCGGCTGCATTCAGCTTCAGTGAATTATTATTATTATTATTATTATTATATTATTATTGTTATTATTATTTGGACTCTTTCAACATGTTTGCCCATTTCGTGATGAGTGATTTACACAAACAGTGTGTGATGTGACAACACACCTACCCACACTGTGCTGAGTGTTCAGCAGTTTTTGACTAAAAATGGCATGACCACTGTGCACTCACCTGATCTCACCCCAAACAACTTTATTTTGTTTCCCCAGATGAAAAAGGCCTCAAAGGAAACATTCTGCCAATGTGGAGGAGGTAAAACAAACAAACAAAAAATGACAGAAGCACTAAAAGGCATCAAAATCAAAGAATTCAAAAACTCTTTTACGTGGTGGAAAATGTGTCTTGATCGGTGTACTGCAGCAAATGAAGAGTACTTTGAAGGTGACTGAAGTTTAAATGTGAGAAAAAATACACAATTTTTTATAAATAAATTCTATTCTTTTTGGGTTCTCCCTCATACAGTACTATTAATATAATCAACTAATGATGAGCTCCTGAGGGCCTTGAACCTTACCAGGCTACCTACCACTAAACTAGGTTTTCCCAGACTTGCTGATCGTAAGATTCTCCTGAAGAGCTTGTTTTAGCTTTCACCTATCATTTTCTAACTCAGCATAACTCAATAGACATGTTCAAGCCCCTTCCTGGGAATTGTAATTTAATTTGAGGCAGGACTTGGAACTGTATTTTCGCTATTACCCTGGTAGTCTTCTCGAATTAGATGAATTGTTTTTTTTTTTTTTTAATTGCTCTACAACTGTTGAAAGGAAAGATAGGTTATAGAATAGACTCAGAGACATGGAGACCACCATACTGAAGTAGTCCTTGGATTGATTTGGACATTTAAACATGGCCAGGGAGAATGCCATGGAAATACTTATTTTTTGGCATGAGGAGAGTGGAATGTCATGAAGTCCTAAAACATACCTGGCCAGCTTCATAATAAATTTCATGTAATTAATTGCTTGAGTTTTACTTTAGCAAATGATAACATATGACAAATATGTAGGACAAGCTCTGCTTATTTGGATGAAGTCCTTTCTCACTCTCCTTTTCTCTGAAAGAAATATCTTTAGGTACTCTAACCATTTTCCATAAATCCTTTCACCCACCTCCTTACATATTTATATGTTTATAATCTTATAGTTACTACATTTTGCCCTAGCATTGCACCTATTTCAGGTTATATCAGTATAACTCAATAGACATTTTCCTTAAGGTAGGGCAAAGGGCTGCACTTATGACTGAGGTTGATCCAAGGTACCATCTGTTTGCCTTTAGAAATTTGTGTTTTCTATGACTTCAAGAAATGTTGCTGAACAAAGTATTTCTTCACCATCCTTGATGAAAGATGAACATTAATAATGCAGAAAAGAATCAGGTCAAGTGATTTTGAAGGGAAAACAAAGTCTAGAAGCCTAATACCTTTTAGAAAAATAAATTTAAAATGGCAAGTTCAATATTTCCACTATAGCAAAGAACCAGATGTGTATTATAAAATTCTTTTTAAGTTCTAAAGAGTTAAAAATCAACTAATGGATTCTTATACCTTGAAAATATTTATGTAGGGAGTTCCCTGATGGTGTAGTGGCTTAAGGCTTTGGCGCTGGCTCTGTCAGTGCTGCGGCCTGGGTTCGATTCCCAGTCAGGGAGCTACCCGCATACCAAAAGGCAAAAAAAAAAAAAAAAAAAAAGAAAATATTTATGTATACACCTATCTATACTTGTACCTACACTCATACCTATGTTTATATCTTATAGGTAATAGAAGAATATGTGCTCTTCTTGATGTAATATATGCTCATTTAAATGTTTATTATGCATATATCCAATATTACTATAGCATACTAAGACAGAGTTTCATTTGTAACGTTTGTGATGTTTTATTATTTTACATTTTACATATAACAATGGCCCTCTGATATATGAGGTCAGTCAATTAATTTTGCGAACTCATCCTAGAAAAAGTGCTACATACCTCATTGTTTATACAGTACTGCCAACATAAGTATACAGAGGCAAGTTCACTAACTTAATTGTCACATTTTGGGGACAATGACAGTTCTGATGGCCATTTCAGAAAAAGAGTTTCAAAATTGCTTTGAAGGGTGGACTAGGCACTGGCATCAGTGCATAGCTTCCCAACGGGAGTACTTCGAAGGTGACCATAGTGATATTCAGCCATGAGGTATGTAGCACTTTTTCTAGGACGAGTTCACAAAATTAATTGTTCAACCTCATACTTGTATAAGGAGAAAAGATTTTAGAGGAGAAAACAACTTCAAAGGAATGATTTAAAGTGATGTGAAAAATTAATGAACTCAATTGCTCATTTACTAAATATCTACCGAGCACCTTCTGTGTGCCAAGCACCGTAAGGATACAAAGTATTTAAGGCTAGTTTCTGCCGGTCAGACTCTCTGATGTGTGTGATCTTGTGGCAGAAGTGGAAGAAGAGGGTGATGAGATGAAGAAACCTTTATTCCAGCCACTGCATAGAGGCAGTACAAGGGTTATACAAAAATGGCATATATAAGGTAATCAGTCCCATGTCCTGGTTTGTCTAGAAGAGTCCTCGTTTATGCCTATTGTTTTAGCATAATTATTGCCTCCTCCTTTACTCTCAAAGATGTCCAGATTTGCACATACTCGCATACATCAGAATCCCATAGAAGTTCACTGGAGAGAGAATTCTCTTCCAGTAATGAGAAACAAGGAAGCTGCCACTGAATCCTGCAGGATGGGATTTGGTTTCCGTGGGTAGAAAGAGAGGTGAGGAAGGTAGTCAAGGCTTATGCCACCCCATTGCTTACTTGCTTATCCCAGTACCTTCTTAAATTATGTCCCTATTTTCAGTTTCTTTTTCCTAAAAGTTCAACTCTGCTCTAGATAGCACCTTTACTCTACCTTCACTTCTTTTACAAATGCCTTCATGATTCTTCATCACCAAAGGTTAAAGCCAAAGTCCTAACATGCATTTTGGGATCTTCATGATCTGGCCCCTGCTTGTCTCTTGTTCACTGTCAATGCTTACTTTTCACTTCAGCAATATTCAACTCTTGGGAGTGTTCTGAATATACCATCCTGTTTCTCATCTCCATATGTATCTTTGGTCATTATTAACAGGGCAAACACTTATATAATAATTGCTAGATGCTTGGAATTGTTGATCTGAAAGCTTTACTTGTATTAACTCATATAATTCTATTAAGAATTATTATTACACTTTTATAGATGAAAAAAACATTGAAGCAAAGAAAGTTTAAGAAACTTTTCAAGGTCATTCAGCTATAATGGTAAGTAGCTGATATTTGAATCCAGGCAATCTGGCTTCAGAGTCTATGTTTTTGACCACTATTCTATAATATTTCTACTGTTTGGGCTGCCTTACCCTTCCAATTCTTCACACTCATGTGAGATTTTACCCATTTATAATGATCCTTATATATTTTTTTCATAGTTTCTCATCTGTTCCTCTATGAACTCTGTAATTTGTGCTTCCTACTTTTGCTGAGCTAAAAGGATGATCCAAGCAATGACAGATACTGGGAAACGAGGTTGACTTCTGGCTAGTGTTACTGGTGACTGGGAAGAACAGAATATAGTCAGATGGACTTGGGGCATATTAAATTGAAGGTTATAGCTGAAGGTATAAACAACCAAGAGAAAGTTAGAATTGCAGCACAGGCTCAGCAAAAAGGACTGATGCTGCAGTATAAATCTAAAGGAGAGAACAGAATTAATAAAGTATAAAGGCAAAGAATCGAAAATATAAGAAGAGACCTAGAATAGATTATTTGTTTTTATGGAAGCAAAAAAAAAAGATGCAATTTAATGAAGAAAGTGGTGATAATCATCACTGTCAAATTCCAGATATCCATGCAATATGATAAAGACTGAAAAAGGATAATTGAATTTGGCTAACTGTAGACAGGTGGAAGTAAGAGCCAAATTTGAAAGGATTAAAGAGAGAAAGAAGGTGCTCTGAGAGAATAAAATTCAGCATTGGTTTTGTAGTTGAATCTGTTAGTCACAATTTATTTCACATGCCTTGAAAAAAAAGATAAAACATATATCTTAATGGTTTCCAACAAAATAGGTATACACATATTGTGGCAAGTTTAATACAGGATAGTGAATTCATTAATAGTTTACTGAGCAAGTTGAATTTTTTGTAACAATATATTTTTTCATGAAGAATTTACTCTTAAAATACAATTTTCGATATATTTATTTTAAGAAATTTCTGGTCTCTATTCCCTCAAAAATAAAGATTATATTCCTGGAAAACAAACAAGCAAATGAACAAAAAATGTTGCAGTTAACAATTGAATAGCTCTGTAAATATCCTGGCCTTCTAAGTAGGCTGACCAGACATACCATTTTAAATAGGACAGAAAACAACAGTACTGTCCCATTTCAAATGGTACGTATGGCCAGCCTAGACTCACTGGGCTAAATTTAAGGGGTCAGTAGGCTGATGGTATGAAACAGGATAATACTGTGGTTTTTGGTCCCATTTAAAATGGTGCATCTGGTCAGCCTACGTCTAAGTAAACGTTAAACAGAGGAGATGTAATTCATAATGACCAGGAACAAGGTTATGTACAGCTTTGTTCCACATGAGTAGTATTCTTTGTTTCTATGACCACCATTTGAATTTTTCAGTCCGTTCCTCCTAATGTTATTGAGAAGGATCATAGCCATCACAGAAGTTTGAAAACGCAAAAGTACTTTGTCAACAAGATTATTCACATCTAAGTTGTCTCATAAATATCACTAGGGCCTATATTTCATTTAATTTTAACCAAGAATGAAAGTGGTGACTATAGAATCCTGATTTTAGAAGGTAGTTTATGAAAGGAATAAGATAAAGGGACAGTGGATAAAAAATGCATTAGTTGAGCCAAGTTATTTCCAAGACTCAAAAAACAAATTTGAAAATGCAAAGCCAGACAGAAAAGACTGATAGAGACAGAGAATAGATACAAGAGAGGAGAATAACTCTTGGAACACGGTATCGGTGTATAGAAATGAAGGGGGATCTCTGGAAAGATATGAAGGAAGGGAAAGAGGAAGGAAGAAAGAGAAAGGGAAAGGGAGGAATGGTCGGGGGAAAGAAAAGGAAGGAAAGCAAAGGGAAGAGCAAGGAATGGGAGGGAAGTAAAGAGAAGGAAAGGGAAGGGAATAGAGGGAAAGGAAAAGAGGGAAGGCATAGTTTTCATTGGAAAGGAAAGGAACTGAAGAAGTTTATGACAATGTTGTCATATTTTTTGGTGAAGTAAAAGTTTTCTGCAAATATAAGTGTTCTGAGGGGATGATAAAGGACTCGAACAGCATTGAGTTGACATTGTAGATTGTCCTCTTGTGACATTAAGAATTTCTTGGTCCTGCAACTTCCCCAGCAATACTTGGTTGCCTGGGATATTCTATTCTTCCTCTAGTGCCTTTGCTGCCACAGTGATGGATTCAATGTTAACTGACAACCTCATACACTATCTCCATGTGCCAGGAAGAAATGTGTAATACTATTAGCGGCACCTGATTGGAGGAAGAGTATTTTAATAAATTCACATGATTTAGAAACATTTATTTTCTTACATAATAATATGAAATTTCAGTGCACATGTGACAGACTATGCAATTCCTGGACATATTTCCTGTCTTTAATATAGTTTATATTAGTTCCAATGACTGACTTTCTGGTATACACAAACAAATGTACAAACTTATGATGTCTAGTAGTTGTCTATCCCAGTAGTACCTACACTCTTGATTTCAGGTATCAATAAAATACAAATGGGAGGACCAACACAAAGTTGTCAATTTTTAATTTGGCCAAATAAAATATTAAAACAAATAACTCACTATAATTTATGCTCATCATTTCTTTAAAAATGCTTTAATAAAAATGATTTTTATCTTTAAAATATAATCTAAAAGAAACACATTTACAATAGAATTCTATAAATTAAATATATTTAGCTTTATAAATATTTATGACATTATTTTTAATTTCCTGGGTTAACTGTAGGCATATGAAAACCTTGTCATAGGGATACTGGTCTTTGGAACTCTGTTCGGGGTTATTAGTTTATACTTACAATGTGTGGGCCCCAGCTTAGACAGCCAGTAAGCCACCTTCTATTGTGGTATGGACAGAGTCACCAGAATTTAGATCACAAGTCTCCAATTTAGATCTGTCTAGCCTTGAATGCTGGGGTCTTAACCACTGTGCTACAGATCTCTTCTAAAATATTCTTATTTTAGCAATATAAGCATTATCATGAAGGTCAAGGAATGTAATCATTTAAGTGACTCTTCAGAAAGATAACTTTCAGAAAACAAAAAGAGCTGTTAACATAGAGTACACTTTGAAGTAATTTAGGCTAGTATATCTAATTTTGAGGATAGAAGTCATAAATTCTAGGACCCAAAAAACAGGTGATAGAGCAAACAGACATTCACATTTCAATAATACAACAGCAACAAAAAATCCTCCCTTCTGCAAAGAGACACACATATCTATATCTATTAATATATATCTATATAGTATTTACATATACACATTTATACATATAATTCATTTTTTGTTCAGACCATTTGAAAATGAATTGCAGACATCATCCTATTCACTCCTAAATACTTTAGTGTGCATTTCTCAAGAATAAGGACATCAGAAAAAATAAATAAAATTTAAAAAAAAAGAACAAGGACATTACCTATAGTTATGTAATAGCCACACTAGACTTAAGAAATTTAGGAAAATTAACACTTTTAGAATGCTAATAATTAATAAACACTACATATTCAAATTTAGACTGTTTTTCCTATACTGTCCACTAATCACTTTTATTATTTTTCTCTACCCTGTATCTAATCCAGAATCATACATTGTTAATAGCTTTTATAGCTCTTCAACCTCAAGCAGTTTCTTACCCTTTGCCTTTCTTGACATTTACATTTTTTAAGAGTTCAGTCTACTTATTTTATAGAATGTCCTCAACTTGATTTTCTTTATGTATAAATTCTGATTATGCAATTTTGACCAGATACCAAATAGCGATGTGTCTGTTTTAGTATAATTAGTCCCATAATTGATGTTATCTTTGAAGGTAGTGTCTGCTAGTTTTCTCTACTGTAAACTTTTCTTCTTTTTGTAAAATTTAAATTAATACAGAAGAGATACTTTGATACAATGAAAATTTTCTGTTCCTCATCAAACTTATCCATGAGTTTTAGTATTTTTTGATTACTCTTGCATGCATCAGTTGTCATTATGATGAGGGCCAAATGGTGATTTTCTAACTCTGTTAGTTCTACTACACTTGAGCTAACCATCAACTGTAAGGAAGACATTTTTATTTTCTACATTTATTTATATCAATATTATAGGTGTGGATTCTTATTTAATTGAATGGTTACCATCTATTACTATCATTATTTATTTTGATATCAAATTGGCCCAGTTTTGGCCAGTGGGAATCCTTTGTAAGCTGTTTCCTATGTCTTATTGACATGACTCATCATTCCAAGAGCATTAAATTACTGTTTGGCACAAAAATATTATGCAAAATACTATGAAAATGAATATGGTCATTTATGATTGTTTTACCAGTTCTCTATGTGTTTGGAAAAGTGAATACTGGTGTGGGTGTGGAACATAAAAACATCTGTAGAAATTTTCCTATAATCCTTATTTATGTTGGAAATGGGAAATTATTTTCAGCCACTTATAAATCAGAATTAGTTGTCATGTTGTTTTAGGTACAAGAGGTTAGGAAGAGGCAAGGTCGTTAAGTTGTAGAGGATGAGCAAAGCACTCTGCACAACTACTCCCTTTCTGGCTTCATGACTGAGATTGTGCTACTCTGCTAATAATTGAGACCTTCTCTTTCCTCAAAAATTTAGGTAAGTTTCTTTAGACTGTTAATTTTACTGTCTGGACCACTCCACTAACTTCCACAATCTATGTGAATTCTGCACTTGACTTGATTGTAGATCACTCAGTCACTGTTTCTCTATGCCAAAGCCAGTTAGATTAAGCCTCCAAGCTGACCTAAGGCAAATCTTTACAACTCTAACCCACTTTTAAGAGCTATTTAATTACTGTCTCATCCAGGTAGGAGATAGATGGCATGCTAAAATAAGGCAACAGAGAAAGTTTTCATGAAGTGGGCATTTGAAAAGGTGTCTGCAAGATTAGAAGAAAGCTACAAGGGACAGGGAAGTCCAGCTACATGTCTAAGGGAGCAAGGGGTGGGGGAATGATGATCAGACCCTGGAAGAAGTAGCTCTCATTGTAAGAGGAGGCTGTCTGAGCTGAAGTATGACTTTCTGTTGACAAATGCAACACTGCTAAAGCAGAGCAACCAAGTAAAGAAGGAACTGGGGAGTAAATACTCAATTCTCTTTTCTCCCATTGGTGCTTTCCTGATAGGACTTTCCATTGGCCAAAGCAATTGAGAGCAAAAGAGTAACAGACTTATTGATGAGATTGATGCAATGTATACCATTGCCCTCAAACAGAACAGAGTGGAGAAGCATAGAGAAGCATGATTCTACAGGTGCAAACACAATATCCAATTCACACATATCAACTTATAATTTTTCTTAATGCAGATTTAACGACTTGTTTTGTACCTCAAGTGATCACCCACCATTGCTTGAGTTTCCATACTTTTCCTCCTGGAATAGGCTGACCAGACATACCATTTTAAATGGAACAAAAAAAGCAACGATACTGACCCATTTGAAAAGGTACATATGGTCAGCCTAATCTCAATGGGCTAAATTCAAGGTGTCAATAGGTCAGCCATACGTACCATTAGAAATGGAACAGTATGGTTATTGTTTGTTCCATTTCAAATGGTCAACCTATCCTGGAGCCACCAGTTTGTGTTCTGGCATCACTTCCTTCTCCTACCATGACACACCTTATTGTCAGCCCAGGTAGACCCATATTTGTGTGTGTGTGTGTGTGTGTGTGCGTGCATGCGTGTGCACGTGTGTGTGTTTAGCTCCCTTTTCCCTCAATTTGTAGAATAAAAATAGCTTCATTTTGTTCTAAAATACTTCTAACAAAAAGTAACTGGGCAAACAATAAAATAAAAAATGTAATCTTTATTAGTTTTGCACATTTTTAATGTTGGTTAGCATCATTTTTAGGGTAATAGTAGCATTTCCAACATGCAGTTCACGAATACAGTTTAAGTAGTTTTAAGAAAAAAGAGGAGCCTATGGTTTGCTTCTGTAAGAAACACAAATGGTCCTGATGGAATTGACTACGTAAGTTCATTATTCTCTTTTTGTGTGAAAAAAAGTGAAACCTACATCATATTTAGAGCAATCTAGAGCAGCATGACTCCAAATAAATGAAAACATAAATAGAAATTAGAAAAAAAGGACATAAATGAAAACTAAACACTATCTTCACTATCTTCAATCAGTTAGTACAGGTACTACCAAAAATATAAATAAAATTTTATACCATTTTCCAATTGCAAAGCATCATTTGGATGTGAGCTGTGAACTTACTAAGCTCCTTAAAATTATGAAATAATCTAAAATTAGCAAATATAATAAAAAAGCAGAAATCTACAGCTACCCAGGCTTGTTTTCATTTCTTATTTAGCAATTTTTTCCCCATGAAAATGTATTATGGACAGAAAGTAAGAAAAGTGATTGTGATAACAACCTGAAGATAGTTTCTTCATATTTATGTACATAATGCTGAAAAAAAAATAAAATTACGTTTTTACAGTATTTATATTTGCTTATAAAATTCTAAACACATTTTAAACAGGTTAAGCAGTTGTTGTTGTTTTTTAAACAGGTCTGTACAGTCTGGCTATACACCATATGTCATCCACTTAAAATTTAAAAACAACCAAAAAGCTATTGAAGTGTTGCAAACTATTGCTTAATGACTTAAAGAAATGAAGTCTGTTGAACAATTTCCTTGACTTTACCACTGACACATGGTTTCTCATAAATGAGATTCTGAGCAGTAGGAGAAACCAGATACAGCAGCTTGGTAATATAAACATGCATTGATAGCATCCAAACTATCTATAATGGTATAGAATACATTATATTACCGGTGTAAAGCTTGCACTCTACGTTTCTTGTGGTACATATTTGATGCAATAAATACTGTGCTTAGGTCATTATTTGTTTGCTCAAACGTGCACCACAGGGTAAAATGACTATTTACATAATAAATTGCGTTTTATTAACATATACAATGTTGACCTTGCTGAACTGAAGATGGCTAAACAAAGTGCAGGATTAAGCAGAAATTTATAAAGGTTTCTTTTGGTCAATTCATTCTTCAAGGGGGAACAATGCTTATTATTCAGAGTTTTTTATTACAATAAACAGAAATATAACATTTATGATTTCAGACATTTGAATGAATGTTGCACCTGCTAAGATTGAATGGCCTATCCCACAAAATAATCTACTTGGTCTAGGGGCTAGATATGACAAAACAAGATGAATGTGCAAAGCACCTCCAATTACCGCTCCCAGAAACATGGATGGAATTTAAGAACTCATTGTTTCCCTTGTGACTTTTGTCATGCATGATCTCTAAGTGCAGCATGCCCTCATGCAAACCATGTCTTTGTGCAGATATGGGAGGGCCATGTGATTGTCATTACCCTGTATGGCATACCTGTTAAAGAGGTCCTTTAGTCTATTTCCCAGCAGAAACCCCATTTACAAAAATAGTCACATATAATAAACAACATATGGATTAAAAAAAAAGATGAATCCGCTAACAGATTTTGTAAAAATGTGACAAATGTGGCAGTCGAAATGCAAAGAGTGAATACAATTACTATACTAAAGTGTTTCACGTTAAACAACCCCAGATTATAGGTTTACACCACTTTGAACTGGCCCCTACATTCTGAGTAGCCATTTTGTCTCTTGTCTTCAGCAGTGTCAGCTGGTAGAGAAAACAGTAACCTCCTGTCAAGGTCATCTCCCCTTTACACAGAGTCACAGTTTTCTGACAAGGGGTCACTGTCTTATTGTAGGCACTGACCTTAAATAGATTTGTGTAAAAACATTCAGTTTGGCATTGACCTCCTAAAAGAGTCCTATTGACAAAAGCATGTCACCTTCAAAGGCTGTAAACAATTAGTCACCCAACTATTTTTATTTGTTTTTGTTTATTTCCCTTTGGCTTTTTCATCTTTGCCTTCTTGCTCGTGTTTTTCCACAATTGGCTTTGTTACCCGATCATATGAGGGTGGACAAACTGCTGTAGACATGGTCAGATCAGTTTTTTCTGTAATAGAGTTTTCATTTATTCTGTCAATTATCATGTCTTCTTTTACAAGAATATTAGCCCCACCTTTGATTTTATTTTTATTATATGTAAATGAAGCTTGTTTTAAAGTTCGCTTTAAGAGGTGGCGCCTATAAGCACGCTGAATTATAACAGCGGACACCTCCTCTTGTTTTCGTTTTAAAGTTGTAGTAATTGGCTGATAGGAGACCTTTGATGGATTGGAAGCCATGAACCGCTCTTCCATCTGGATTCGGAGAGCATCCATCTCTCCACTTTCCCCCAGAACCCGTTTGGTAAAAGCAAACAGGATGTCAAGACAGTGGATCCGGTCTCCACTTACCATGGGCAAATCCATGGCAATGAGCTGGAGTTTGTTTGGTTGTGGCAAATTGAGAGGGGGTTCAAGAGCAGCTGCAAACTGAGATAATTTTTCAAATTCCATGAACTGGGTCGCATCAGGATCAAACTTCTCCCAGACCTCGTAGAACATCTCAAAGTCATCCTCACTCAAGGGCTCTGCACTTTCTTCAGTAGCAACACTGAAGTTCTCCAGGATGACAGCGATGTACATGTTCACCACAACCAGAAATGATATGATGATGTAACTGACAAAAAAGAAAATCCCAACAGACGGGTTCCCACAGTCTCCTTTGACTGAGCTCCCAGGATTAACTTTATAAGGATCACAGTCAGGTGGTCCACTGTTG